>JAODAC010026320.1:6484-16570 GCA_027575185.1 Mimaenictus wilsoni
ATGTACGTAAAGTTATAAATTTTAGTATTCGGACCATAACTCTTGAAATTGTTTACTTAAATTGCTTGCAACTATGGATCGAAATTAGTAAGAGCAGATTGTTAAAAAGTAAATCATTATTCAAGATTATTAAAGAAATTCTATGAAACTAGAATATTATATTTGTTTACTCTAACCTGGAGATACTGTCATGGCGCAAGCTTTTATCATCCTTTCAGGTAGTATTTACATATCTTCATTAGTAAGTTTTTATGGTTGTTTGTTTGAATGAACAAAACTACTTATTAAAATGAATAATCACGAATTTATTAAACTTTTGAATTTTAATTTGAAATCACGTTTTCCCTTTATAATGTATTATTTCCCTTTATAATATAAGTGAATACATTGTAATGCACTGAAAAGGTATCTAAGAATAGAATATGAAATATGACATCAATAATGATATTTGTCATGATGAAAATCAAGTCTAACCTATTTCCATTCCTATTTCTATTCGAGAATCGAACCGAAGACGATCGTCGATCGTAGAGTGCATATTTATTCAGTGCTGGCACCGCACTCGTAATCTATAAATTGTATTCGCGCCGAGACAATCGCGTTGTTCGTGAATTGTTTCCTTAAACTATCATCGCGTTTCCATGCGCTGTCTAAACGTTCTCGCTGTCAAATTGACACAAATTTGCACAAATCGATAGGAGTTGGAATTGGACAGCGCTCGCCATCGGCAGCTCGCGAACGGTCGGTGTCCGGCCGGTGTGACGATAACAACGTTTCCGACATGACGACTTTGGAAGCGCTAAGGAGACGAATCGACAGCATGAATGTGTCCTGCTTGCAGCGACGGCGAAGACGAGTCGGAAAAAGAGAACTCGGACCCGTGGGTGAATTTAATCTCCCAACTCGTTTCGTCCGCTCCCTTGCAGACAACCTAAGAGCGGAAGCCAAAAAAGGTTGGTTGTTTTGTCCCGGTCTATGTGTAGGTCTGTATCTGTGAGCAGCTTTCGCCCGGCGTATCCACCGAAATGCTGCGTGGGTTTTCAAGTGGTGTTTACGTATTCGTGCCTTGTTTCGCTTCGCTTCGCCTGTCTCATCAGTCCGCGTAGTTCAAAGTCTCGAGGTTTCATGTCCTTCCATCACAGACTGTCTCTTACCGTAAAATATCACAACACTTTTAAAGCCATGATTTTATTCGGCATTTCAACAACAAAGCTAGCTGTTAACTTAAGGGAACTAATTTTACTTTACTACCTGGATCATAGCTGGTTAATTAAGTTTTTAAATGTGATTGGTGAATATTGTTTGAGTATTCTGACAGACTGTATTCCTGCGGATGTAGCAAGATAGTCTCCTTTTCCAAAGAGCAAGGATAACGACGCGGCGAAGGGGAATAAAGAAAATAAAATGGGGAAACCTTACTTGGTAATGGAGTCGCGGATTACTTTATAATTTTCGTTCCTATTTTCGAGCCTTTTTTGTTGTGGTCATAACTTTTAGCACAACTACCAAGCACCTTTAAAGGCGCGAGCCGAAAAGATCTCTGAATGCACATGAATCAGGCGTTGCGAGAGTTTGGTGGTTATTAAGAGACACTTTTTTGACAAAAGAATAAAAAAATATGAGCGTGTGAAATGGAACGGCTCCCTTTTTTGTCAGCTAACTTTTATTTTGCTTAGAGGGTGGAATAATATACGCGCTAAATAAGGCGCCGGAATAAAGGATGACACAATGTGCAATAATCCCTTTTAGCTCGTTAATTACTTTAATAAACATGTCAAAGCCGGAATAAATGCGTATGCATTTAAAATATGCAAAGCTAACAGAGTTATGAATAAAAATGACGTTATTTTCTCACCTTTATTTTTACACTTTTCTCACTACTTTGCTACTGACTTCATATGTTGACCGCGTGGAAATTTGCATAGAAATTTCCACCCTATGTGCATATGCTTAATTTTTTTATCCTTTTTAATGATTATCTTGCAGGTTTGAATTTTATAATATGTCAAATGGAATTTAACAGGGCAGGATTGATTGATATGGAATTTGTTGAAATTCTATTGGCTGTGGTTTGTCTACAAGATTTGCAGAACGGTGGCAGCGCTGGTGAATAAAGGCAGTGCTGGTATTGGCAGACGAGTGAAATACGGCCAATACCTGCTTGTGTCGAAGATGCTATGTGCACACACTCTCTATGTTGTCCTTAAAGTATCTGCTATAGTGGCTATAAAGTACCGCACAAGCACATGCCGCCACTGCCGCCGTCGGTATCTCTATCCCACAATCAAACTCCATTACGAGTCAATATTTTTTGCGCAGCCTGAACCTCCTATTCCAGAAGCGGGTGCGGCTAAAAGCATCTTTGGCGTGTATCCCAAGAAGGACTTTCGACGCGACTTACGTACATGTGGATTTTGTGTTGACAAATATTTTTATATCATTTTATAGCGACTCAAGTCAACTCGACAACCACAACATGCGTCTTTCAACAGGATAAATCCTTGAAAATTGTTATTCAATGCGATGATTTGATTTAGTATTATTGGTTGTTTATTGTTCTTTTCATGAGTTCAATTTCTACGCTTTCCTTCCAAAAGTGCTTCGTTTGCTACTTTTTCTTACATGAAATTTTAATTTCGTTTTTATAAAAATAATGTTTAGAGCAAATGAACTCATATATGAATTTGAAGTTTCCTAAACTGATTTTAAATTTATGCGCATCCTGATTAAGGCTGGCCGGATGTATTCAATCGATGTAGGACACGTTCCGGGAGAATGGACATTTCCATTCAGTGTCCGTTTCAAATCCCATTTAATAAATCCCATTAATTTACTTGATAATTAAGTGGATGTCGTTGCCAATGATAGCTTCAGCAGCTCTAGAGCTTGCAATGCGTGTGGCGACGTGGCCAGAGTGTTGCTCCTTTTCCCCGGTGCCGCCACCAACTCCTGCTTGCGCATGTTTGCGAAGGGGGTTATTCATTCCTCCATGTGGTAGTGTACACGCGGTATACGTGTGGCAATGCGGCGTCGGGTGTAAGTGAGGAACAATAAGAGCGCGCTTCGCCACAAATAGAGCTAGTATATTACTACATCATTGTTCCTTTGATAAATGAGGAAAGACGCGGCAGATAAAATCGTCAAAGCAACGAGAGGCGGCGATGGAAACACTCTAAAAACACCGGATTTAAGCTGAGCTTTTGGTCAACGGTTAATACAATCGCCAAAAAAACATAAGCCTTTAAAATTACCAAAAATATATTTGAAATTAGTATTTTTTTAAATGTGTACCAAAAAGTGTTTTGCGGAAAATATAATTAATTTTCTAGAAAAATGTAGGTAAGGTAGATAAAAATTTTCCGAAGTGACGTTTGTGATAAATGATTTATTAACATGAAGGTAAAACCCTAGAATTTTCCGAATAAAAGCTAATTATATCCCTTTATAATGTATGAACCTGGGAAAATCTTTTCTTAGCCTTCACTGCCAAGTCCGAATCTCTAATTTCCAAAAATCCTAAAGCGAAAAGCAGGGTTTAAATGAATCCTAATTTTCCATTAGCAGGAATTTACCCAGAACATCAATCAATTAATGGATTTGCGCGTTGCTGCAAGTTTGCATTCCATGCTTTATTGCTTAATCGCTGTTTAATAATTAAGTGACGATACTAATTCCTAAAATGCAAAGCAATCCGATTTAAGTACGGTGTAAAAGGCGCGAATTGGAAGAGAATGCGAGTGAAATTATACGTATACCCTGAATGACAAACGCCCGCCCTAGACTGTCAGTTATAGGGGGAGATTAATCGGACAATTTTGTAATAAGAGGGCAATGAATAATTGATATTCGTTCCTTAATTAAATTCCTTTCAGTTGTGTGCGGCGTTTGGGAGTAAGATTTTCAATTTCGTCTCTGCTTCTTTCTTTTGTGTTCTCATCATTTCATTTACCACCCCGCACAACTTTTATAAAAACTTGAAAAAAAAGAAGAAATGTTAACATCAGGTAATAAAATTACAACAAAAATACCGAGTTAGCTCTAATTCAATAACCTCGCTAATGTAATTTGTCACAGGAATTGATTGCTTTTTAATTCGTTCCGCATTTCAACCAGCGATGGAAATAATATTGAATAAATAACGCCATGCAAAATATATCCGCATGGCATATAAAATCCGGGCTAATATGTTTATCGCATGCCATAGTTTAACATGCATTTAATGCTCGGTTTGTAACATTAATGGTATGTTGATTTAGTTTATTGTTTGTGGGAAAGTGGCGGACGGTCAAGTTGGAGGAAGTGCAGATTTGTGAAATCAGCAATAAAATCAAAATATTGACCGCACATTTGGCGAGTTGGCCGCGTCCTGATGTCGTCCTTAAATCCCACTGAAACGACCACCGGTTAACGTCCCGCAGGTTTGTGGTGGAAACTATACGCGCGCACAGGATGTGGGCAATCGCGTGGCCAAGGTGCCTGGTGAACACCGCACACGTATAACTTTCAGCCGGCGAGCTTTCCGAATGTAATTGGAAAGTTTACATCAAATATATTTTATCGCTCCACTGGGCAATATTGTCGAACGATTTAGATTTACCACACGGCGAAATTGATGTAATACTTCAAGTAGTAAAAATCATCTAATTAAATTGGTGCAATGCAGACGTTTTATTTTCTTCAGTTTATTAAGACAGCTTTAAGAAATGTGTACATATGATATCATTTTATATTAACAGTAAATATAGTATATTCCTATATTGATACCGGTTTTAATTAAAACGTTTATTTTAAAATATTCTTTGCCATTTTAACTTCTTGACCAAAAAATACGAGTCTCGAAATTTCTAATGTCTGATTAGAAAAATATTTGAAAATTGCAGAGTAGTGTAAAGGTTCTTAATTTATTTCAATTTTCGTTCACTGGTTTTTCTTTAAGTACCTTTCAAAATCTTTTGTTTTTTTTTTGACTTCGTCAAGTCTTTAGCTTTCTTCTCATAAAATAAGAAAAAAAGAACACTTATTGAGTGGTAATTACCGCACTTAGTGGCGCATTATTTCAGCATTCTTTTTCCGCGCGTTGATGCGGCGGTGGTGCGGTAAAATAAAAGTTTAAAACTCATTCAAGCATTCACTCAGCTTCAACTCGTTTGTTTTGCTCCTATAACATTTCCGGTTTTCTGTCTGTACTCCCAGTAATGAACCGGAAAATAATATTGAGAATTGAGTTAGATATTTCTGCTTCGACTTGCATTCAATTCTGAACCAGCGTCCAGACGGTACGTGTTTGGAATTATTTTTTATTTACCTATAATTTATTCCGTTCCCATCGCACTGAAAATATTCTTTCTTCATCGGGCTTAATTTTCTCTGGAAAGAATAAAATTATACTAAATTATTTATGCAGAGCTTTAAAAAGCGAAAATTTAGAAACCGTAAATATGCTTTTGACAAAGATGGAATACTTTGTAAATGCGTTTAAACATGGCACGAATTATTTAGGTTACGCGAACAACAAACCGCAAAACCACCGTCGAACTGTAGGTTTTGAGATCAAAGTAAAGAGAGCTTTTGCATTCCGCTAATCCTAACAAGACAGAAAAAAAATTGTCTATTAAACTCGGTTCTTACTCTTTCTTTGTTTGCATTGAACGAAATTTTAATTCAAATTGATTTTAAACTATTTTTTCACCAGCGATTAACTTCCCGTATTTCGCAACTTGAATATTCCCGGATTGCGAGTGAAGAAAAGAGGACTGCATGGTTGTAGATTGTGCGGGTTTCCCGGAGATGGTCAGGTTGTATGCGAGTCAACAAAAGCCGGTAACGAGGGCTGATCAAAGCCGTGAGTAAACCGAATTTGACTGCCTCGGTCGCTTTATCCCCAGGGCGTTGCTCAAACACAGTACTTTAATTAAATCAACCCTTTCCTTAACAATCCTCGCCTGCGCTCAACCAGCGCACGCGGCATGCGCTCAGCACACCACACGCTTCGCACGCCTCATCTTGGTGAAATCTGTTTTCTCCATTTTTTTTTTCAGCACGAAATCCCTGGGAAAATAAATGCTCATTCGTAACCCCTTTTTTCCATCGACACGCTCTGCTTTTTGCGAGCTTGAAAAAATCACCTCCGACTAATTCCAGCGCTTTAGACTCGCACTGTTTTTCGTTTCATTTATTTGAATGCAAATTCCATCGAATAAACATTGTTCCAATTTGCTTGCAATAGAAATACAAATAATTGCATTTTTAAATACATTTAAAAAAACTTTTTATCTCTGTCAAACTAATATTCCATAAACTAAATTTTGATAACATTTTATGTGACTGTATTTATGATTGCATTTCCCATAGGACCAGATGAAGTGAGAGAATATAGTATAAAACAAGCAAAAATTCAGGAAACGTGATTTGATCGAGTTTTTCATCTGTCCTTTTAAAGATTAATAGGTATACATAAAATGTTAGTAGTACATTAATAGAAATACAGCAGGAGAGGATAAGAATAGATGATTATTTTTGCTTTTATTTTTAATCATTCAATATTTTATTGAAATGATATTTCAGAAACGGTTTGAAACATTAAGAGGTGAATGTTGCAATAAAAAGAATTCCCATAGGATTAAAATCATAAATTTGACTAGACATTTTATTCTTTATTGTCTGTGATTTTATTACTTTGAGGCAAGAAAATCTGAACAACATAGATTCGCAAAAAATGAATTGTAAATTACACTTGCTCGCTATACACTTTTTTGTTCAAAAATTGGAATGTCGCGTCTATGTTATTCATTTTTTGTCAACATAATGTCATATATGATATAAAATTTCTCTTATATACATTTTCAACATATCTTTTGACTCAAATCGTTTATGTAATTATTTGGAAATGATGGGGCTGTTGTGTTCCTATACAATAATAAATATCAAGATTATTTATAAATACATTTATTAATAAGGGAAATTAGGTAATGTTTCAAGCGGATGGTATAACATGGCATGTGTTGGGAACCGTTAGTGCAAGATTGTCGTTTATTTTCCCAGTATTTCTTAAGTTTTATGAGTGTCTATAGAAAGTATGGAGGTTAGAAAGATAATATAACTTTTTGGACAGCAAGACTGCAATTGAAACAAATGACTGCAAATGAAACGTACCCGATTTGATGTTGTTTTATTGGAGCACGTCTGGTGGTACCTTCGGTCTGTCAATGACCTCCCGCAGTCCGGGCAGGCTTGACTTGCGAAAGGCGACATGTGCGGAATAGATGTCTTAGCGTTGCTGTGCGTAAAGCTACCCTTTCGTAGCATTCCATGAAGATATCGAGAGAGAGAGAGAGAGAGTGGGGTGATAGGCGGGGCGTGCTCGGATTGGTCGAGGGTAGATAAGAAGAGTGATTGTACGATGTAGAGATAAATATTGTGGGAAGTTGAAGGTGTGGACCTCTTTCCAATGGATCTCGACACTTTTGTGTGCGATCCAGTTTTTCTATTCTAAAAGTTTTCTAATTCTAAAGTTTAGTTCCTATTATTTATATTGTAATTTACACAGGTAACCTATTCACATTAAACATATTTTGCATATCTTTCATTGGTAGCAGCACCGGCTTGCCGCGTTGTGGAGCTCAGTGCTCGTTAGATCACTGCAGTTAAGCAATGTCGGACGTAGCTAGGCGTTGGATGGGTAACCACTTGGTTTTCTCACTCAACAAGCAGCTGCGGCGCCGTCCGCGAACTCCTGATTTCGCGGTAAAAACGCGAACGAAGGTTGGGCGATTCGCTTGCAATGGTCCCCGGAATAAACGCATATGCACAATAGTTCAGAGCAGTACCGCGCCGGGTGAAAGTTACTAATCCCTTACACTACTATGTGGTAGAAAAGGTTGTAGAATAAATATATTCATTAGAAGGTTGGAGGAGTAAAGTAGCCTTTTTCGTGTGTCGCTAAATTGTGTCAACAGAGATGTTGAGCATGAATGGTTTAACAATTTATTATTGTACATATCTTATTTCAACAGTAAACTTAAAAAGTTATAAATTGTAAATCTGTTAATGGCTTAATTCATATTAAGTTCATGAAACACGTAAAATACAATTGAAGACAAACTTGCAAATGAAAATAAAATACATGAGAACTTTGCATGCTGCTATAACTAAGCGTCAAGCAAGTCAGGCACACAGCGAATGTGAATGGCGAAGGCGCCGGCATACACACGAAGTAATAGCACTACAATTGTTATCGCAACTCGTTTCATCTCAATGCCAGTGCACAGACAACGAGCGACGGTCGTACGGGCGCTTGCCAGCTGATTAAGAAAGGCGTAACACTTGCGAGTATGTAACTAGATTTCGTGCAGCCAGTCAGTCAGTCAACCGCTTCCACCATCGCCGTCGTCTCGCAATGCTAAATAAACACATACTTGGCGCCAGCGTGTGCATACTTAAGCGCCACCGGCGTTAACAGCGAGAGCTTTCTTAAAAACGTACCGCCTCCCTTCGTCGACATCGCAGCCAGGTTTACGCCCGTATCTGTGATTGTGAATGTTTGCACATCGCCATGCTTGACGCAAATTTAAACTAAAATATTATGAGAAGCCGTTAACAAGCGGCACAAACGACGCACGATAGTCGCAGAAGGAGGGGTGGAACAACGTGGCTTTGGCGGGACCGTCGCATGCAGAATACGCAATAATGACAGCTTGGAAAATACGCGCGAAACCGCCGACGAAAGGAAGCGGAAAAGACCGCGGCAAGCGAACTTTTGTTATCTTTCCGCACCGGGCTCTGTTCGTATTCTTATAAGCAACCCGAGACTTCAGGACGCAAGACGGCGGAGTTCAAAGATTGAAACATAATACCACGCGTATAGTTGACTATGTGTGATGGTGATACTCTAGATAAGATTCTTGTTTAAATATGTCTAAAACAAATAACTGCGTGTTGCATATCAGAAACATAAAGCACAGCGTATAATGAGAGCTTTCATTATAAATTGTTCAAAAATTCACAAATAAAACTCAGGAGATAATATATTTTCTTTAATAATCGATCAGAATATCATAAAATATCGTATACATTTTATAAAACTTATCAAAAAATACATATATGAAACAATATTTATTTGAAAATTTATTTACAGCATTTCATATTCATTTTAATGTTTCTACATATATTTGATAGTCAAATATAAATTTTAATTATAACCGTAATAAAATATAACAAAGTACTCTGTAGTAATCAATAACAATTATTTTAATTACATTAGCTTAGTATAATTTGAATGGACGGTAAAATAGGTTCATTAATCCCCAACGCATTGTTCACGAAAATTGAAACAATATCGAAAACAGAGGCCGACGATAAATATTTTAAGCCTTCGATCTAATGCCGGCAATTATTATGAAAGTCGATGTTATTAATTAGAGTGAGCGGGGGTACGCTCGCGCCGGCCGGGTACGAGTGTGGAAGATATTAATTAAAGTTTTATGGGGGTAAAGATTAGAGTATAGGGAGAAGTTGGCGGCGTTTTCGAGGCGGCGGCTCGTGTTAGCTGCTCGCACTCAGCGCGCACGGGTCGTTGCCGAATAACTTTTGATCCGGGTGTGGATTATCCGCGAGCGCGTTCCGGCTGTCCAAGGAGCGCGTGTGCCTCTTTTGTCCTGCGCCAGCAAGCGCTTTTCTCTCTGCAAAACAGCAGCAACTCGCCAGTATGCGACACAAGTCCGGACAGCCCTCTCCACCAAGCAGCCCGCAAGACCGGTGCGCAACTATGTTGGACTTGGCAAAGCCAGACATAAGCTATACGGCCACATTGTTTCCACTTTCGGCGCAACTTTCGGATGCTGGCGATTTTCTCCCACAACGCCCACGGAAAACACCCGATGCGGACGCGGACGCATGCATGCCAAGAAAGAATCTAAACAATGGATCACTTGTCAATAGTAGTTAAAGCTAGCGATAGTTGTAATTTTGGTGGATGTGACGGTTATGTATTTTATTAGGATTGTCGCAAATATGAAATGCTGATTAAGAAATTCATATTAAATAACAGGAAAACCATTTCTGGAAAGTTTAGTCCAAAGGCATGTTTTG
>JAODAC010026331.1:7420-133998 GCA_027575185.1 Mimaenictus wilsoni
CCATTTAACACATAAACTCTTAAACCGAATAAAAACCTTATAAATATTGTAATAAGTTATCGGATGTATACAAATAACAGTTGCCTGTATCCTAGGAAAATAGTGGCAAACCCCAAAGTCCTACAATTTCATATAACAAAATATAGGATTAAAACAATTTCAATCCCATTTCTATTTCTTAATTCGAATAATTTAATTGCAGTTATTAACAGACTGAAAACACAAGAAAAACAACAAAAGAGAAGATGTTTATATATGACCTTGTCATATTGGTAGACTAACACTGAATAACCACATCACAACAATAAATCTGAACTATGTGAAATTTATCAAATTTTCTATAAAAACCAAGTCTAATCTACAAAATGCACACAAACTTATAGGAAGATGTTTTGGGCTTATACTATCTTGATTTCCTGTATCAAATTACTTCTACTTCCTGCTTAGTAAGTAAAACCACCGCTTACTTTCTTACAACCTTAAAATTATGCCTTACTTGAATAAATAAAAATATTAAGGAAACATTTTTTAGCAAATCAACAGATTTTGAAGTTCATCGAAATTGGTTAGCGATAACCCACAATGCCACTCTTAAAACCTGGTACTTTGAAGCGACCTCTGAATGGACCTTGGACTATCCACCTTTATTTGCCTGGTTTGAGTATATTCTCTCTCAATTCGCGACCTTTTTTGATCCTAAAATGCTAGAATTGGGCAACTTAAACTATGCATCCGAAAATACCATACTTTTTCAAAGACTTTCTGTAATTTTCACAGACGCAGTGTACTTTTATGGGGTGAAATTATGCATACAAATTCTCGGAAAAGGTCAAAGAAGTGAAATTATCTTGCCAATATTAATGTTAGCAAATCCAGGCCTTCTCATGGTGGATCATATACATTTTCAATATAATGGTATTATGTACGGCGTCCTTCTAATATCAATTTGTAAAATTATGCAGAAGAAACACCTACAAGGTGCATTCTTCTTCTCAGTTTTGTTGTGTATGAAGCATATTTATATTTACTGTGCTCCTGCATATTTTATTTATTTGTTAACGACATATTGCTTGAATATCGGAAAGAATGAGATAGAAAATACAAAAAAGTTGACAACAAATTCGAAAAATAAAGAAAATATGGTGAAAAGTGATTCTAAGGGTCTCAACTTCACCCGGAACATAGGGATAAACTTCTTAAACTGCGTAAAATTGGGTGTGATAGTTCTAGGTGTTTTCACCGCCACGTTTTTACCATTTCTTGATCATATAGATCAAGTTTTGAAGAGGTTATTTCCTTTTAAGAGGGGTTTATGTCATGCATATTGGGCGCCAAATTTTTGGGCGCTTTATAACCTTGGTGATAAAGCTGCCGTTGTTATAGGTAAGAATTTTCGCATTGAAAAATCATAAAAATAAACCCTCGTCCTTGTGTAATTCTCTAGTGTCGAAAATGGGGTTAAATTTCAATATTCAACAAGCCTCTATGACTGGAGGGTTAGTTCGAGAGTACACGCACAGTGTGTTGCCTAGCATCACACCCTTGATGACTATGATTCTAGTAGGTGGCGCTATGCTGCCTGCGATGATCAAACTCGCGAAATCAACGCAACCGAATAATTTTCTCCGTTGCATTGTTCTGTGCTCGCTAGCATCGTTTATGTTTGGATGGCACGTCCACGAAAAAGCAATTTTAATGGCGATTATACCATTGAGGTTAGTTTTTTAAACCTTTCTTCTAGTAAAAACTGCTAATTTAAATTTAATTTGCAGCATTTTAGCAGTGGTTGAGCCAGGCGATACCAAAGTCTACTTATTGCTTTCAACAGTCGGACATTTTTCCTTATTCCCTTTGTTGTTCTCACCGAATTTGTTATTCCTTAAACTAACACTTGTAGTCCTACATTCGGCATTCGCCTTCTATAATCTGCACAATTTACATCCATTTCAGTTTTGTCAATTTACACTACCAATGCTGAATAGTGTGGAAAGTATGTATACTCTAGGTTTGCTGCCTGCGTTCGTTTATTGTGAAATACTGCATAGATTTGTGCCCATTTTGGCAGCTTATCAATTTTTGCCACTTATGATTATGTCCGTTTATGGCGCTCTTGGAGTTTGTTATAGTTTTGTTAAGTACTATGTGTATTTTCTTGTGAATTGTAAATAAAGAATAATGCGAGGTTTATATTTATTGTTTTGCCATTAAGACACTAGGTCTACATTGATTAAACAATTCCATTTCAGTGGAGGATATTTCGGAACTTCTTCTTCTTCCACATTTTTTGCATCCTTAGTCAATAATTTTCTTTCCTCTCGTCTGTCCAGGTACCTGTTGGTGGTTCTTCATTGAATTTTCTGTTTTTTCATGACCCTCGATCCAAGATGTCAACGGAGGCCAAGGCCCGCCAGCGGGTTGTGGTGCCAGAAATCAATATGAGAGTCATACACGATTTAATGGGACAAAAAAGGGCAACCCTAGAGTATGGTGATTCAAGAATCGGGAAGAATAACCTAGGCATGTCGAAAGACATGAAAAGAAGGTACATGATATGAATGATGGGAGGGAAGTAGTATATTGAAATGGTACAGCACAGTGGGTTTGAATAAATGGAGCACATTGAGCTGTTGGGTGGTCGGAGAGGTGAATAGAGCAGATGCTGAATGAAGGTATGTAAATGAAAGAAATGTGCAGGAGCTTAAAATGCCAGGTAGAGAATCAGGAGAGGCAGGAAAACATTATGGACAGCAGATATAATACAGGCTCTAAGGAGAATCAGGTAATCGGAACCACAATATATTAAGAGGAGAGATTTGGGAAATTCGAACGGGTACGAAAATATGAGTATAATTTATTATTTAATTATATTTCGTAATATTTAAATTTGTGCCTTGAATAATTATACTGTCTATGAATAAAAAACTATTTTACAAAACTTTCTGAATGGAATAGCGCATAAAAACCAAACCTTTCAATCAAGCCAAACAAAAAAAAACAGAAATGAGAATGTTTTTCTACAGGGTATGAGCGGCGAATATGCTGAGCGCAGTGTGCGTCAAGTGTGACTTAAAATTAGCTCGCGCCACGCTTCGAAACCGCCTGCCACTGCTACTACACTTCGCCTAACTTCCAACGCGCTCAGAGATCGACGTTTCAGTACATTCAGTGCCGCAACCGAGTGTACAACAGCGTTCTAGAGAGAATCACGGGCCGGTGTGAGGCGACAGTGTGCGCGCGTGAACCTTTTGCCAAATTTTGGACCTAGCCTGCATATTAGTGCCAACAATAAGAAACACTTTCGGTGCTCTTCTTCTGCCAACGGCTGGAAAATGGAGGACACAATCGAGGAGAGCTACGAGGAAGTGCGGACGACGAAGACCGTACGACGCAGCATCAAAATCGAGGAGGTAAGGCAGTGCAAAAGTTTGGTTACGTCAGTGACGTCAGCTGCGGAGCGTGCGTGTAGGCTTTTTGATAGTCATTTGCGCGCGTTTTGTTGAATCATGCGCCCGCTTTTTAGCCGTTCGAGAGTCGAGAAGATAAAGCGGGCGCATGGCTACCGACTTAATGACGGATCTATTCAAAAATAGCTTCGGCGGCGGCACAAAGTTGCGCTTGCACGACTTACGCGCACTATTAACATTTGCACCAGCTCAGAAAGGCGTATGGACAGTGTACTTTACTTGACTGAATGACAGGGTAATTCGTTTATAAACACTTTTTGAGATTGCGTGTATTTTAGACAGTAACATAGTAAGAAAAGTCTATAGACTTATGATAAGCACCTTAATATCACTACAATACTGTTTTAGGTTAGATTCATATTTCAGGTGTTGAGAGTTTAAAATGATGTTCTGAAGATTGATCGTAGGTTCATTACCACTTTAAATTTGACTTGATACCTTCTTTGTAAACTTATATCAATAGATAGCGATTTATTTATAAATATAGTTTTCAGTTTTATAAATAATTTCGATTTACCGATATTAGGGGTTAGATTAGTTAAAAATGAAAGTATTTACTTATAACTTTAAGTCAATGTTCTGAGAAGCTTAGGTCTTCACAGTCAGTTTTTGGGAGGTTTGAAAGATTAGGTTTTGATATCGGTAAATCAAAGTCAAAATATTTTAACGAGTTTAGATTTCGGTTTGTTCCTGAGTCGAATATGACTTTCAATCATACATTTCTACATTTATGACAATAATGTATTCTGTATTTTGAAGGCCTCAGAGATCACAGGGAAACCATTGTGATTATTCGTGTCAGAGACCTCAAAACTAGCCTTTAAATATTTCTCAGAATACCTTGACATTACTAGTTCGAGGAGGTTAGAATTTTTGAAAACAATAACATAGGTTAGTTAACTTGTTTTAGCTATTATGGCCACTGTCAAATCATATAAAAACAAATTTAAGTATACATTAGACGTTTGTCTACTTCCGTTCGTTTTCAGCAAACGAGCTCACCTGTTGAGCTATAATATGCGCACTTTATCCGCATGCGATGCGCACACTCACTTAAGCGTCCTGCCGTTCATTAGCCGTCGGCGCAATATTCGCAAATAGAAATAGACGCGGCGAGTCAAACATGTGCTGTAAACCCCACGACAGGAGGGAAATGTACATCTTAATAAAGGCGCTGTTTGTTCCCGATTTGTGCTAAATGTCTCTCGTAGTCATTGAAAATTATTCGCATGCCAATTCTGTTTGCAGCCACTTAGCGCTCGTGTGAAATTTGTGTTTTCACACTTTGTGTAACGTAATCTTTACTTTTTAAATGTTTGGTTATGTTGTCAAAGTACGACGTTCCCGTACATGACAGATGTCGAGGTATCCTATTGATACCTGACATTTAGTGTATATTGTCAATATAACCTTAATTTTACTCTACTTTTGTTTTATATGCTTTACTTTATGCTTTATTTACGCTTTTTTGCAGGAATATAACAAAGATGGCTTATGCGATGATGAGGTGCGCATATCAATGTGCCAGATTGTTCTAAGTGTTATTTTACTCATTGTTAGTGAATTGGCTTAACCTGTTTTCACATTTTGCCGTCTTTCGTGAGTATTATATCGTGACAGTCAAGTATTTGTCTTTGAAATGGTAACAAGATCGTGATAATCGTGACTTCTACTATGCTTAACGCGATGTAATTTGACATTTATAACAAAAAAAAAAGAAAAAGGTTAAAATCTAGGTAATTAAAAAGAGAAAATGTTATTGTCTTAATTTATTCTTGGAATTTGAGGAATTAATTTGTTCATTAGTATTAATCTTGTTTCGTTATATTTACACAGTAAATTGTTGTTTATTAGGTAAAACTTTCGGCTAAACACTTTTAATAAGTAAAAGTTTTCTACGATGTGTTGGTAAAGAACAATGGAGTGTTGAAATACAATACCGTTGAGCACTTAAGTTGAGGAATAAAGAATAACAAAGCGTTTTTCAAGATTAATAAAATCACATCCGTTTGTTGAATATCACGTAACTTAAACTAAACTCACTTAACTTAATGCAACTGAACCTAATGCTACTTTACCTAACCCGAACTCAGCTTAACATATCCAAATCCAATTTCGTATCCACTCTAAAATAATGCAATAACACTGAATTTCATCAATCCAATTTGAACTAACCTAACGTTAATATTACTTACCTAATATTACTTAAATAAGTTGGCTCACGCTTGGTCGGATAATAAACGGACGAAAGGCATGTTTAAAGCCCACTCGTTTAAAATAAAGCATGAAAGCTCTACGAGCGGGTTGAGATGGGATGCCTCCTGGTGGATCTGGTGTCTGATTGAAAGCCAGCGTTGCGCGTCATCAACAACAGCTGTTGCGGCGGCGGAGGTTTTCGAACGCGTCTCTCCAAAGATTTAAATAATACGTAGCCGGAGGCGGCGGCGGGTGCGGCACAAACTTCGAATATTGTGCAACTGCCATGTTATGCGATCGGTATTTATTCCATTAGGCATTATCTCATCACTCAGTAAGCTTTTCGACCGCCTCCGAGAAGCGGAAGTAAAAGGAGCGTTGCGTTGGCTTGTGCACCGTTTTAAAACGTTTTTGACTCAACGCCATCACAAATCACATTGATGAGTACAGTATGTTGGATTAATCTTGCAAAACGTTACTTAAAATAGATTAATATATAGTGAATACATTTGATTGATTGAGGTAAAATGATATTGAATGGCAAACATTTGTTTAAAACGAACTAAACTGGCCTAAAACGACATAGATTCGCCACCATGACAGAGCGTTTAGAAAAATTAGGTTAACTATCATTAACTTCTTTAATACCACCAGTTAATCATCTCTTTGATGTTAAACTACGTTCTATTAGCTTTCTATTATTTTATCTCTTTCCTGATTCGAAAGGAAATTTTGAGAATTGTGGAAACTATTATAAATTAAGTTTACAAAATATAATCTAAAGTAGTTCAATATGTACTAATTAATTCAATAAAATGATGTAAAATAACATAAAATTGCTTAAAATCCTTTAATCTGATTTAAAACTATCCAAAATTCTCAAATTATTAATATAACTATCACTGACTTTCAAATACCATCTCCTGAAAGTTCTAGATCATTTTTTCTTTCTTGAAACGAGGAAGAAATTTAAGAGTTTTGTTGAAAATTTAAACCTGACCTATAATTCGCAGGAATCAAGATCAAGTCTCTTCAGATCTCCCAGAGATCAAAAGATGTGTCGCATTGCACATATTCCGAATAATTCGCAGATTTAAGTCGTGACTTAAGATCCTTGACTTGCTTATTAGCCGTGTCTTATTGCAACGTATTCACCATCGTGATTTATTAAGCCAATAAAACTGACTTATTGTGCGCGAAATGTCCCCAAAAAATCCGCCACGAAATCTGCGAATTTATGCGCTCGCGTTGTTGTATATTTTCACGGCGTACCCGATGCCACGTGCAAAACAACGTCTATTTATTTCGGAGTTTGTGCATTCGCGTCCAACATCAACATTGCTTCATTTTTCACGCAAAAAAGCAGATGCGAATCGATTTTTTTACATACCCGCAGTTAAATTTTCTATCAATAGGGATAGAAAATAGGTTACATGAATATTTTCTCATGTAACACTTGTCAATTGTTATTTTTTAGAAGATTTAGTTCTATTTCTCAGTTTATTTTAGGTTTAGGTGAGATGCATTAGACTGAAGTAACCTTTAAACGTTATTCATATTCAGAATGAAGCGAAACAAGATGTCGATGCTCTTTCGTTAGTATTAGTTTTATTGCAGTCGTGCAAGTGCATCAACCTAGCAAGGCAGTTGAGCCATCGACGCATGTGTAGTCCCCATATAATTTACAATTCAAATTTAACTTACAACTAGCATTAAACTTGCTTCAATTTATCTAGTATTGTGTAATATCAAACCGAAAAACACATTTTGAAAAACTAAAAATATCTTTTCTTGGCGTGCGAAATTCAACTCTTGTGAATCTTCTGTGGAAAGATGGAAATAAAAAGTTTGCGGAAATGCAGAGCATTTGGATAGCCGGCAATGTGACTTTGGACTTTTTATTCGAGTTGATGTTGCCATGCTATTTTCGTATAATTTGCGCACGATAATATTAGTAATACGCGTTTTGCGAGTGGCATCAAGTGTTTTCAAAGTCATGTGCTTCACTTATTCGATTATAAATTAACGTACGTTAAACACAAAATTTGCATACAAAAGATAGAAATATTTTCATTTCAATAAGTTAAAAGTTACTTAAAACTGTTTCGACGCGTATATTCCATGTTATATATATTCATGATAGGTTAAACTTTGTTTTTTAACCACTACATGTTCGTGATTCACAAATGTTTACATATTATTCATGTTTACACACACACACATTTATGAGTAGTATATTGATAAAGTTGACGTTAACATTGTTTGCTAAAATCGATGTTAGTTATTTTTATCTACAGTAAATCGAATAAGAACATATGTTAAATTGAATGGAATACAGTTTGTGGAAGTTGTGATACATGTGTTTAAATGTTATTAATATTTATCTTCTTTATCTGAAGTTTTAGTTAAAACCAAGAAAAGATTTTCTTTCAAAGATATGTTCAATTTGGAAACTACCGTAAATTGTGTATCAAATAATGTTTAATTTTAAATAATAGCTCTTTTGATAGTTCAGATAAAGTCCCTTAGAATTTGTAAACATTTATCTCACAATATCTTTGTAATTTCACAGTGAATGGATCAAACGTTGACTTTAAATTCATTAATTAAATTGATCTAAAGCATTTTGGGAATCATTGCATTATCTATTGCATGATGTTACATTTTAAAGAATAGAAGATTTTAAAGAATATCTTCATGGAAAGTGCAGATAAATATTTTCTAAATTTATTAAAAGTTTATTCACAATCCTCTAAGAAATTTCTTGCGTTCCAAAATTTTTGCTACGTCGTACCATTTTTAATGGCAGCCAAACAAATTCTATATAAATATGTGCCTATTGAATCTATTTTTCGCATTTACGCAATTGTCTAAATACTGCGACATATTGTAGAATTTAAAAGGCATTGAATAAAAATATCATTTTTATTGGTCGCCTGACAATGACAATGCAAAAATGATGGTCCCAAGGAAATGTATTCTAATAATATTCATTTCTTGTTGTAAATACATGACACAGCCACAATTTGCGGTCAACTACAGCAAGGTTTCATCGTATTTTATGGAAACTGTGTGTAATTGAAGGATGAAAGTGGATGTAGTGTCATTAAAATATGGTTATAACTGCCATAACTGTCCAACTAATGGCGAGAACACGTTATAAATACAGTTTTAACAGTTTTTGCGTGGTTTACTTGCTGTGAAATTGATTAAAACTGTTGAAATGTTGGAATGCAACCATTTCGAGTTTCGCCTATTTTCATCTTTAAACTTTTTACTATTCTAATCAGATCTGTGTCGATTTATCGCTGCTTTGTTTCACAATTCCTTCACTTCCTGGTCTGTTGCAATCTCGCTATGCTTGAGAGGCCGAAAAGGCGGATAAAGGAAAATTCACGCCTCACGAAAACCATCATCATCAAATCGAAATCACTCGAAATTCTTTCCCAAACGCACAATGCCGCTTTGTTACCAATCTAAATTTATCCACAGCTGATTTTTAATTGCCACATTTTAGTGTAATTTCCTCTTAAATCATTTCCTCCCAAAGACAATAAAGACAAAAGCAGAAACGTGTGTCGGTAGTGTGAGTGCAACTTTTGTTTGTCTCGCACAAAAAGCCGTTTGGCAGTCGACCAAAGAAGCGTCGCCTTCGTCGGTCGGCCAAAGCATCCAATCGCACTTATTGTTGTTGGAAAAATCGGTGAAAATTCTCATCTGCGCCGACTGTAATGCAGCAAAAGATGATAGAAAAGTCCATTCGATTAACGAGCGAACAGGACGTCATTTTGTCATTTGCATTTGTGTGATGTAAAACATGATGAAAAACACACTCTTGCTGCCGATAAAAATCTCGAGATGTTCATAATAAAAAGCGTCGTGTTTTTTTCTCATCTATTTCCGATGCGTGTCTCTTCTGCAATAGACGCGATCGTTAAATATCGCAATCGGTCGGAAAGTAGGTCTAGAGATTTGCGCAAAACAACAAATGGTGGAATTTTCATTTGGTAATCATTGGTTTTTGTTTTTATTACGTTTTTATGGAGTGTTTTATCGGGTATTTATCAAGTTTTTACCATTTATTAGAGAGAAACATATGTGAAGGAGAACATAAGTTATATCAAATTAAATTATATTGAATTTTCGGGCATGTGGCGCCATCTGTCCTTGTATTTTCCAACAAAAATGAAGTCTGTACAATATGTTTAAAAATAATGCTAAAAATAAACTTAAAAGCCCACCTGGGCAGCATAGTTGGTAAGGTTTCGGTCTACCACACAATCGGACGGGGTTCGAATTCTCGGGGTGGGCACCTATTATTCACAATTATAACTTTCAAAAAATTCACATTAATTCACACCGATATAAACCTCACAATAAAAAAAACACTCTTCAAATCAACAATCTCAAAAATGCGCAACCCGCAATATTCAACAAATAAATGACATATCAACTAAACACACACGCAGCAAGAGGACCAGTATGGTCGATGGCCAGGTCTACGAACCAATACTATTATTATTAATATTATTTTTTAAACTTAAAATTATTCTCTTCGATTTAACTTGAAATTAGTGGATAGTAGATTAAATTCTGTATCGAAAATGAAATGTATACGTTTTCAGAAGAAATGTTATGCAATATACTTAGAGCTTGCGTGGAATAAAAAGTTTGATGAATGGGGACATATTGTGGTTTCCATTCAGCCCAAGTAATGGAATCGACTATTTTCAAAGAAATATCGAAACATGGCATATCCATAGTTTTGATATTTACACCGGTGCATTTTTGCATAACGTGGCGACATATAAACATAACGACTGTAGCTTTAAGCTTTGAAAGCATCTCAACAGTTTTCTCACAATATTCTCCCGAAAATAAACCTCATAAATTTGCATAATCGACGTAAATTATGCACGGAAAACCTGCAACGCACTAAACATATCTCCTCTGTATTTCCATTGAATTTCCACGATGTTCCTAAGTCGCAATTGCCACAGTGAGGTTACCGTAGGTCAATAATGTTTAGTTAATATTTTTACCAACATTTGTACTATTTTGAAAGCTTCAATATTATTCTTTTCCCTATTATTATAATTCAATATTATTATAATTCAATAATGAAACGTATTTCTGTGAAATGCGCAAATTACCGAACAACCTTGATACTATGATGCGACATTTTAACATATCGCATGTAAACAGAAAGAAGTTGCCTTGATACACAACAAGGTTTGCCAAAAATACAAGAAATATAGCGTTAAATTAAAGTATTTTAATATATTTATTTTCGCATTCCGTGACATATAATTTAATGGCAAACAAAGCCAAATAATGATAAATAATGATAAAAATGTAGAGTAGGTTAAATAAAATTAGTTTGCGGTTATCAACATTGAAACAGTGTCAATTGATTACAGAAATGTACAGTTAAGTAAAGTATCGTATTTTTTTGATTTTCTGAATTTTAAAGTTGAAAAAATCGACCAATATTTTTGTTCATTAAAATTTTTGTTTTTGCCAATTTTTATAGGAATGATTCGAATATTTTCAAACAATACAATGCACTGTACAAGATATTTAAATATAACAAATATATACAAATTGCCTGTTGAGATGGGTAGAGAAGAAAAACATGTTACGTACGTGTAAAAAACGTATTAATAGTCTGTTTAAAAATACGCGGCATGTGTGTGCGAAAATTTCCTATTTTCTAAAACCCGCTATATTATGGCTAAATAAAACAGCGAGGCATCTGTGATGGCATCAAAGCGCGCTTAATTTTTATTGCATCGTTTTTAGTTGCGTTTCACTTGTAGTTATAGAGAATTTACGTAGAAC
The DNA here is from genome assembly GCA_027575185.1 of Mimaenictus wilsoni. Classification (NCBI taxonomy): domain Eukaryota; kingdom Metazoa; phylum Arthropoda; class Insecta; order Coleoptera; family Staphylinidae; genus Mimaenictus; species Mimaenictus wilsoni. Next base: position 18,922 of record JAODAC010026331.1, read on the forward strand.
GCGCTAGTAAACTGCGAAAAGCGAGGAAAACCCATAAAAGTACGAAGTTGCGTCTAAAAGTAGATCAGCCAATGTACTACCAAAATTTTACAATTAAGGTTAAACAATGCAAATTAAGTATTTGAGGAAAAATATAAGTGAAAAACGATACGTGAATGTGAATGACAAGGTAACAATTTTTGCACGATTTCTGTATTTGCGATGAGAAAAATTCGCTCGTAACTTTGAATCTTATGAAATCGCTACGAAAATAGCAGCGAGCCAACCAAGATTCACCGAGGATTAGATTGAATCACAGTGTTTAACCTTTGCTTATAAATTTAGTGTTTGTCAAATTCTAAGCTCAGGTTTAAACAACTAAATGATTTCAAATTTGTGGTGTTGTAAACGTTTTAAAACAACATTCTTTGATGTAATAGTTATAAAAATAAGCAAAAAGTCGACGAACTATAAGAAGAATTGTTTTTCGAAATTTCTTAATGAAATGTTAATATTTTAATAAAAATTGTTAAATTTGTATCATTTTACTCGTAAATTTTCAATGCTGACATGCTAACACTTTAATAGTCTCAAATTTTTAGAATAACAAAAACATACAATAAATTATAAATATAAGAACTATGGAAATTAATTTATATATAAAACTAATTTTCCCTCAAAAGTGACATAAGTTGGTTAATTTTTCAAAATTTGGCAAAGGAATCAAACAGATGCGTCCAATTGAAATGCATTTATTCGTCAGCAATTTGAAAAATTCGTTATGGTTAATATTTTGGTACAGACAAAGCTTTTCACATCGACTTTGCAAAATGTGAGTCAGGCACGCATGCGCAGTGGAAAAATGCTGCAGCAAATTCGCAACAAATCATGCCCGAGCGACGTTTCCACACATTTCGCGCGCGTTTTCCGGTGAACTTGAAAAGTCGCACAGCATCAAGGCAAACTCGCATAAACATGCCAAGAAAATATTATTTATTGCGCAAACGCGACTTAATTAAATTACGCACGCATGCGACGCTCAAAAGAACTACCGCCAACTTCTTGTTAACATCAGCGCGTTACGAAAAACAATAGCGCTGTGGAACAGAGACGTCTGTCTCACTGAGTTTGATCTGATCATGTTGGATTGTAAGTGTAAGTGCGCAGATTGTCCTCTATGCGAATGCGACTCAAGTCGGAGCAATTTTAAAACATGAGATACGTATGTGCTGCGGGAGTAAATGTTTCACGTCAATTTCGGGACGTCGGACGCAAAATTGATAAACAACAGGTGCGGGCGGGCGAAAATCATGCGCGACCTAAAGTTACGACCTAAAGTTACGAAAGTGGCATATATGCTCGATGTCTGCTGACCAGAAGGTTCCGGGCGAACCACTTAGGGTGAGAGTTAGAGTGAGAGAAGTTGAGGCAGATACGTTAGGTTTAAGATTTTCATACATTTCCACATCAACACGTTTTCAGCCACCTAACACTCAATGTGTGCCTGTATTCAACATCACTATTCGAATAAAGTTCATCTAGTGTGAACCCGTAATAAACCAGTCTTCAAGATTCACAAGAATCAATCTGTATTCAAACCCTCTACTGGATACCTACGCTTATACAGGCTGAGACACACATCCTTCACAAAAAGGGTTAAGTTCTCCAATAGGACAACCTTTAAAGATCTTCCCAAGAAGGATCACGCAACATTGTCCACGGTGCTCCAACAGGTTAGTCATCTCTTTACAAAATTATAACCATGTAGGGAACAGTGAATTAGATCTTTTGATGTATCTATTGAACTCATTGAACTTGTTCCTACATTATCAATAAACTTATGATTTTTAAAGATCTATGCTAATTTCATTCAAACTAACTCAATTTCATTCTTGACATTCTTGCCAATTTCCATGTAAGATCTTAATTTTAGTGAACTTCCATGCTGCTAATCCTTCCCATTTCTTTGCTCATGACGATAATAATATTATCATAATTTTGAGAATTTAAGTACCCGCAACAATAATTTGTCAGCCTTCAGCCGGATTATAGGTGTATTCGACTGCCTCAGACAATCATCTGCATTTCCTGTCCACACGTCGTAAAACGCGTACGAAACGAGCACGTTACGATTGTGTTACCGCATGTTACGGCTGTGCGTAAAAATGCGAACGGCAGGCACTCTGTAAAAATAACAGCGACTCAATCCGCGCTTAACGATTTAGGAGCTGTAAATTGTTGCAACGCGAACGCCGTCGCTGCCACCAACGCCGATCGTCGATCGCTAGCCGGAAGTTGGAAATGATATTTTCAGATACTGTGGTGGCATCGCGATGATTTTCAACACGAGCTAGACAAAACACTAATAACAGATATAAATCTGTGCACTTTTCTGATGATTTTCGATGCCGGTGGCAGTTTCCTAGGAAATAGCACAGCACACTTGGTTGTATGAGTTTAAGTGAAAGACATTAGGAGTTAAAGTGACAGCCGTGTTGTGGAGATCATTTTTTAATTTTGGATGAACATGGAAAATGGGATTAAGTCATGTCGGTTTGATTTTATTCTTTTTCATGATCTATTTCGGATTGTTGATTTTTCTGTGGATCAAGTTTTATGCGTTTCCCTAGCCCTCTATTTCCGAAATGGTAAACCAATCAGAAGACAGTTCAAATACTGGCAGAGTAAATTTGGTAGATTCAAAATGACGGGAAAATGGACGTAGGGATGTTAATCCTGATGGAGGACGAAATTGGAGACAAAATGATGGAAATGGGGTTACCAAATTTCGGAATTTCCAAAATGGCAAAACAACGAGGCCATTCACATAAAGTCCGTTTTAAAAACAAAGAGCATCATTTCTGATTTCATCACTTCTGATTCTCTTCTAGTCCATCCAATTTTAGACCAATCCCATGCATCCAATAAATTTTGTAGTAATTACAGACTTTTACTACATGCGTAAAGTCATAAACCTATGAAATTAATTTACGACCACCAAATGTCATCCACTTCCCACGCTTCCAACTAATCGTCAAACTAGTAAATAGATATCATATGTCTATTGGTACATTAACCTCAAAGTGAAACCTAACCTAATACAACATTCAAACGCTGGAAGCTGATTGGAGTTTATCGTCGTGCTACCTTTTGGATTTGCAATGATTTGCGTGGTGCAATGCATACTAAAATTCGCGCGTGACCAGCTGCGAGACCGACGATGTTTTGGCAAACGACGCCCGAAAAATCGAAAAACCGAAAACACACAAATACGGAACCTCATGCGCGGCCTGCAAAACATAATGTTATAATTTATAAGCGACTGCGGTCGACGGGATTTGTTTGAAAAGCGACCGTGCGTCGTGAGAGTGAGACACCGCAGGAGGCGGCAAAGTGGAGCGATGATTTCATCTCGCAGGGGGCATCGCCAACCCAAGTGCCTCAGCGCGCCATCAGATGGGTTAGTTGAAAGCTACCGGTCGCGCGTGCAACTCCTCTCCGCCGATGGCGGCCATCGCTGCGAAGAACGTAATCAATGTCTATGACACTCGATACTCGCCTTTGTAAAAACATACATTAATACAAAACACCTAAAGACCCACCACAGTCAGAACAAGAATTTGTGCAATTGATACAAGTGAACGTAGACCACTGTGATACCTAAGACCATAAAGGAACAAGTTTAACACTAGCAGTGTAGTAACTTTGAAGGCTAAGTAGTTTAAGTATATCATGGGAATGGAGTACTTCCAAGATTGGGACAAGGAGGATACGACGGCGACGACTACCACCACTAAGACTAAAACTACTACTTTTGTAAGACTTTTTTTCAGAGATATACAGGATATTTGAAAAGATATGGGAAGATTGCTTTAGACCATGGGGAGATGTATCATATTTTATTACTACTTGCTCAAGTGATACCTAGTTTTTTTTATGTAAGTGGTTTACAGAATAGCTCCGATTTAGTCTACTTTGTGCTATGATAGACTGGTATGAAGTATTAAGTCCTATATCTTGATCGAATCTGCATGCGCCACTTTCATGTCCACTCCTTTATATCTGATTAACTGAAGTAATCTAGACATAACAGACTATCTCTCGATCGCCCTTCAGCACTCTTCCATCCCTATACAATTCCTCTGTTAAATCCCTAAAAGTCAGATCCATTGCCAGGCTGAAAGTGGTATCCAAATGGAACCTTCTCGCCTCCCTTTCATAACTCAGCGGTACAAATCAATTACCACTTTACGGATTTGTTTACACCAATCGAAACGCGTATGCAAAACGAATAAACATCCTGACCTTGCCATCTCTGTCACTCGTAGCAAGCAGAAATCTCAGGATGCACGTGTAAAAGATGAAATCATGCGTGTAATCAAAGCTTTCATCAACATCAGGACTCTCATCACCAACGTGGACATGTCACGCATGTTCCCATCGCATGCTTGAAGCAACCTTTGCGCTACTGCCATCTAGTCGGCGCATGTCGTAAATAAATTTTATGTGTTTAAAACGGCGTAAATTTGCCGAAAGCGTGCAACTTCCGCCACTTTTTGGCGGCTCAACTCGGACTAATAATAAGTTTGCACTTGATGCTGGACGGGTGTGCGGGTGCGTTGATGAGAGATATGCGATTTTTTGCGTCTGAAAAGTGACGCTGAGGTGCGTTTCAAGATCATCGATGGCGTCGTCGACCCAAGGTTGGACCATCATCCGTTGGATGAAAAAATTCCGAGCGCGTTTTTGAATGCGGACAAATTGCTACAAAATTACGAATGCGTTGCCAAGAAACCAAGCAAAACGCAACAGGAGACGTGCGCAGCACTTTTTGATAGCATGATTCATCTATTTATTATAGTAGAGTGTACAAGATTTTAGACAAGATGTAATAAGTTTGATAGTATATAGGTTGATCTGTTCCAAGATTTTTCCTGGTTTCTTCGTTGGTTTCCTGTTGATATAATTTTGACACACATCTGATGATCCAATACCACGAGTGGTGATTTGTCCAATGATAATCCAAATCCGTGTATAGGTCATAATCTTTCAGATATTAATGATCCAGACCATTATCTAAATTACAATAAATGAACAAAATATGCTTTTCCTCTATTTCATAACACCTCATTATTACTACCGTTGTAAATATTATAATGACCGTATTTGTACCTGATGACTATTGTGATCAACAAGTTCCTGGCGTCATGTTTCTAATACACTGTTACCTTATCCTATTGTTTTCCTGTAGTATCTACTCCAATCCTCAAACAATTCCTAACTTTGGCCCAACTTTCCAACTCTCAATGAAAACTGTCATATCTTCAAGAGAAAACATCCGCATACTTTTTGCTACCAACAATACTTTACACATAAATTTCATGACACAGCTTTTCCAGCCTGATGAGTTCGCTTGCTCTTTTAAGGGGCCAGGTGGTGGTCACTTTAATATAAAGGGTTATTTACTAGTTGGAGATGATTTCGAAACTATCAAAACCTTTGTGGAACAAGGAAATTTTAAAGCGCTAAGAACTATTATTATTTTATATTTTCTTGACTCCGACGACATGACTCCCCACGAGGTTGATCAACAATTCCGACAGGATACAATGTTTATCCGAATGGTTCATTTCGAAGCTATAGATTTAATCATTAATGTGATCAAAATTCTGTCGGCAACAAAATGGAAATTTACATTGATAAGCGAAATTCATACCACATCTTTCAAAAATAAGCAAGACCGTAAGTTTGTAGAAGAATGGACACCTAGTTTTCAAAGGGGTGGTGAAGTCTTTAAAATTATGGCTTTGAATATCCCCCCTTACGTTTTCTGGGAGGAGAAAAGGGGTTTTACTGGTGGTTGGGAAAAAGAGTTAATGGATCTGATGCTCGAGAGACTTAATTGGCCTCATAAATATATAATCAAGGCTGGTGAGTACGATGGTGCTATGAATGACCTCCTCAATAAAACTGTTGATGCCGTGGTCGGGGGGCAAATGGTTGCAAATTCTCTAGACTATAGAATAGGCAGGACCAACGGGTATCTCATGGCTTGTATGACCTTCTTGGTAAAGAAACCTCGTTACATGAGTATAATGATTTTTGTGTTTCAACCGTTTAAATTTCTAACTTGGATATCAATATTTCTGAGTCTTGTCATTATCAGTTTAGTAACCACACTAAAGAGTCATACATTAGGATCAGCTCTTTTACTGAACTACAGATTATTCATGGGATCTTCACTTCCGAAATTTCCCAGGTCCCTCTTCCATAAATTCTTAGCAATATCTGCATCATTCTGCGGTATATTACTTACAACGGCCTACCTATCATCACTATCAACATCATATAGAAGTCCACGACTCCAAACTTCAATTAATACCATTGATGACCTCCTAGAGCACACCGACTACGAATGGGGAGAGTATCACAAAGGCTCTTACGAGTTGTATTCTCCAGTCAGCAATCGGAGGGTAGAACCTCTTCTGAATAGGTTCACGTTGTACTCAAATCATCAGGAATGGAAACAAACGTTTTACAGGAAGAATATGTTTACTTCCGCTTATGTGCTTAGGAATGGTATCATTGCAAATTTGGAGTATATTGATATAGAACTTTTAAGGGAACTGTTCCTTCTTCAGGACTGCTTCGCTGTTACCCATATCTATATTGGTCTGACATTCAACTCACCATTTCGTGATATTCTTAATAATCAACTCTTAAGTATGAGGGAACTTGGTTTTATTAATTATTTTTTGAATCGTGTGAAGACTAGAGATGCAAACTATGAGAGGAATATGAATATACCTTGGCTTTTTACAAAGAATTACAAGGATATTTCTAAGGATACACTTTTTCTTAATTTACACTTAGTTGGAGCTTTTATTCTGATATTTATAGGATGGGGGGTGGCAGGGGTTATATGGATTTGTGAAATTTTATGGAACAATTATAGGAAGATTTAAAGATAAATCACATTTCACAACGATTCAGTCTTATTACTTTGCGAGAGAAAAAAGGTAGTTTTATAGTATGTCCCATTATCCAAATTACTATAACAAAACGTCAAATCGTATACATAGTAATCACAGATATTGGTATTTGGTGACGATCACTTCACCTTGCTTTAGTCGTTTTCATGTGTCCCAGAATGTTGTTACCTCAAACTTTCGATATTTTCACTTTATTTTTTCTTGCAAAAATTATGTGCGTACTCCCTCAAAGTATAAAATACGATCCGAAAGACTGGCGTCCCCACATCGCTAGGACAATGATTACCACTATTAATCACAAGAATAATGTCAGAGTCGTCATATTAACCAATAATTCTTTACACTTGAGTATGATGGAGCAGTTATTTCAACCGGACGAATTGATTTGTGCATTTAGAGGCCTTGGTGGAGCAAGATTCAATACACTTGGATATCTAATAGTCGGAGACAATTTCCAGACTATTAAACGTTTTGCAAACGGGACCTGGTTTAATGTTCTAAAGACAATCTACATTTTGTACTTCATTTCCTCAAATGATGTGTCCCCTAAGCAAATTAATGACCAATTTAGAAATGATAAAGGTTTCAACAGATTGGCAAATATTGGTGGAAGTGATTTTGTCATCAGTGTGGTCATGATCGAACCTCTTACAAAATGGAACTTAGAACTTATAACTGATATACAAACGTCTTCTCTGAGACATGGTAATGATCTCACAAAATATATCTACACATGGACTCCCAATTTCCGAGAGGTTGGAGAAGCTTTCAAAATTCTAATTATGAATATTCCACCTTATGTCTTTTGGAATCAGAAACATGGCTTCCAAGGTGGCTGGGAGAAAGATATGATGGATCTAATGTTAGAGAAACTAAAATGGCCATATAAATACATGGTCAGACCACCAACTGATGATCATCGAGCAATAGACGAACTTAAGAATGCATCTGTAGACGCTGTTATTGGAGCCCAAATGATTGCAAATTCTCTTCATCATAATATTGACCGAACCAATGGTTATCTTATGGCTTGCATGACTTTTCTTGTCAAAAAACCTCGTTATCTACCTTTAATAACATATGTCTTCCAACCATTTAATCTGGAAGTATGGGTGTCCTTACTGTTTTGTATAACAGTTACGAGCGCAACAGTTAATATAAAGTACCGAAACCTTGGCTTGGCGATTCTACTGAATTATAGTTTATTCCTAGGGCAATCTTTACCTTATTCCTCAAAATCATCCTTTTTTAGATTTCTAACATTATCTATGGTGATATCTGGAATGCTCATCACAACTATGTATCTTGCATCTATATCCACAAAACTTCGGTATCCTGGCCTTGGCCGAACCATCAATACAATTAATGATCTTCTCCAATGCGAAGACTATGAATGGGGAGAGTTTATCCGAGGAGAATACGCGTTATACAAATCAGTCAGTAGCACAAAAATGGAACCAATTTTAAATAGGTTTAAGCAGTATCGGACGCGTCAGGAATGGCATATGAAATTCCACCAAAAGAAGTTGTTTACAACCGCGTATGTATTAAGATATGGTATTATAGGAAAATTGGAATATATTGATATGGAATTATTAAGGGAGTTGATGATTTTGAAAGATTTTTATGCAGAAACGTATATTTACATAGGCCTGAAACGGAACTCTCCTTTTTTAGATATCATGAATAGGCAACTTGACTTGATGCGGGAGCATGGTTTCGTAAATTATTTTATCAAACGAATCAAGAATAGAGATAATAACAATAAATTTAATAAAAATGTTCTTTGGTTGCACACCAAACATTATAAGGAGTTTTCCAATAAGACACCTATCAATATACGTGAATTATCAGGGGCGTTTCTTTGGATGGCAATTGGACATTTTGTAGGACTAGTTGTTTGGATTAGTGAAATTATAACGTTTAAGTATAGTACATATAGTAATCAGGCATGGTATATACCCTAATTTCTAAAGTAGAAAGGATAATAATTTAAGCAATGAAAAATTACTTTATAATGATCACTCTTTGGAGTCATATTCCCTTGACTTTCAGTTCGAAACATGGCTTGTCCTCTTAAGTCAACACTGTTGTTGTTATTTGCATTTAGTTACTCTAGAAACACTTTGGGACAGCCGGAATGGCTTTACAAATTCGCTAAGACCATGGACTATGCTTTTATAGAAAAATCACACTTACGGATTCTAACAGCATCAAACGACTCATTTTATTTCAAACTAATATATCCCATGTTTGAAATTCAACCATTTTCCTGGTCATTCATAGGGAAACCAGGAGGTATCTTTAAAACACATGGATATTTAATTTTGGGAGATGATTTTCAATCAATTGCGAAGTTTATCAGGAAAAATACATTCCGTGTTCCTAGGACTATCTATATCGCGTATTTTCTTCGAACCAATGATAGTCCTAGTCCTAATGATGTGGACCAACTCTTCAGGAATGATCAATATATTACGAATTTAGTAAATATTGGAGGGTTAGATGTCTGTATCGGTAAGATCTATCTCAAAGAGGTTACAAAATGGCGAATTTCAGAAATAAGTCACTTTTCTGTAACTTCTCTTCGGAAATCAACTGAACTAGTCAAACCTAAGGAAAAATGGAAACCTAACTTTCAAGCTGCAAAAGAAGACTTCAAAATTTTGGCAATTGTTGTTCCGCCTTATGTGATCTGGGCCCCGGATGGTTCCCTGAGTGGTTGGGAAAAAGAACTCATGGACAATATTATGTTAAACTTGAAATGGCCCTATAGGTATATACCACTTCCTACTGGATCAAACAATATAGCCATGCGAGGTATTGAGAACAAATCAGCAGATGCTACAATCGGAGCTCATTTAATGGGGAATCCTCAATTGTATTCCATAGACCAGTCCAATGGGTATCGAATGGTCTGTCTCTCATTTTTTGTCCCCAAACCTAAGAAACTACCTAGTGCAACTTACGTGTTTCAACCTTTCAACCTCCGAGTTTGGATCTGCATCATTTTATCTTTTTTAATCTTGACTTTGGTAACAAATATTAAAAGGAGGCATTTTGCAAGGTCTCTCATAGAGACATATAGGCTCTTTCTAGGATCTTCTATTCCTACGTATCCTAAGAGCTTTTATCTTAAAATTATGAACACTACGGGAGCTGCGTGCGGTCTGCTCTTAGTAACAATGTATCTAGCATCCCTATCCTTCACTAAGTATTATCCTAGACTTGAAGGGGCTATAAGAACCATAAGTGATCTTCTTCTTCAAGATGGTGCAGAATGGGGGGAGATCACTATGGGAACTCTTGGGGTCTATAAATCGTTTCAAAACAATCGAGTCCAACCAATTTTGGATCGTTATAGACTATACCAAAGTCTGAAGGAAAGAAATGATGCTTTTTATATCAAGAACATGATTGCCTCAGCACATGTCCTAGGAAATGGTGTAATTGGAAAGGTGGAATTTATTGACGTTGCACTAATGAGGCATTTGATGATTTTGAAAGATTGCTACGCTGAGACGTACATTTACATTGGACTAGTGGAGAACTCGCCCTTTTTAGATATGATTAACAACGAACTCACTTTGATGAGTGAACATGGGTTTATCGATTACCTACTTAAGGGTGTGAATCACAAAGAGTATAACTTAAAAAGAACAAGAAATTTGTTCTGGCTCTATACACCTCACATTAAAGTAAAAGTTTATGAAGATGTTACGTTAACACAAATGTCTGGAGCGTTCTATTGGTTGATTTTTGGGGAAATTGTTGGGTTTTTAGTGTGTGTTTTTGAAATATTGTGGTACAAATATAGAAAATAGAAAGATGTTTGATTGGTACTTAAAATTTAGATAATGCACTTAGATGAAATAAAGATATTACGTTTCAACATGCGAAATTGCTTTCATTGGCATGGTCCTGATACTGGGGACTATCAGGAAAGAGACGCACTCATCCTGAGTAAATACTGACTGATATCTTGCCAGATACATTAATTCAGTCACTATTTACTAGTATTATTGTCAACCTCAGTCATTATATATATCAAATATAAGTTAGCATACATAAAAATAAGACTGCACATTTACTTGGCACGTGTGAAAGTACAATTTATGTCCAACGTTAAAAATTTATATGCAAAACATTGTGCAACAACCAAAGTACGCTGACGACACACCAAAAACGACGAAAAATATTTATAGCGTATTTACCATCGCATTAAATTACTCCCGGCGTTGTTAATTTGTTCCGATGTGCACAGAAATATATTCACATGTAATCGTATTGCGAATTCTGTACAGAATTTTGCTGCATTTCAATTCGTATGGCATATCAATGAACATTACTAAATTCGGCGGCGAGAGTACCGGACAAATCTGTGTAAATATTTATTTCACAGTTTCATCGCGCGAACGTTTCGAAATCATAACATTTAATATTCGCATTCGTATAAATGGAAAATTGTCATTTGTCAGTTTGCATTTAAAAAATCTAAAGGCAACGACCTGCCCTTGGGAATTCTCAAAAGGGAGTTAATGAGACAGTGTTGGACGTCGAACTTTTATACTCGCAGTGAGAGTGCTCAATCTCCGCATGCGTTCAGGCTAGACAACGCATGCACTTGTAGAATGCACCCTCGCTATAAAAGGACAGACCACACCATGTCGTCCTCAGCTAGATATGGTTAGTCTATGGCTGTGGTCCTCAGTTTCAAACGAGACGTATTCTACAATCACTTAGAAGTTTGCTCATTTACAGGACAAATTTTAGCTTTCTAGCTCCAAATAACCCAATTTAAAATCATCATCTTATTACTAAGTAACTAAGTGGCACTCTGTACGAATTTCTATTCCCAGTTCTAAAAGCTAGCTCGCAATGCTCGAGCGCACATTGCGTAAAATTTTAATGAAGTCTCTTTTCGTCTCAACGCGCTTCTTCACACTTAAGTCACCAGCCGCATCACTTAAGATTGTCTAATTAAGGTAGCACATCCGCGCAAATCGCCAGTATTATTAAAGATGCTCACAGCACTTTCGGCGGCCCCAATTTGAATCTGGTTTAATACGCATCGATTTATTATTTATTTTTGCGGCCCCACATGCGCAATAGTCATAAGCTCAGACACCAGAGTGATTTAATCCTAGACAAGTGCATCTCTTCCTGTGCCCACTTTTACTGTCTATCCTTAGAATTGTCGCCCAACCCAGCCAAACCTACATATCATCTACATTACACCAGTTGACTTAAAACGACATTACCAAAATGTGTCAAATATATTCTTAGGAAGCCAAGTGCAATAAAGTTAGGATTACACGAGGCCTTAAGCTAGGATGTTGCAAAATCCAAAAATAAATTGCATCCAACAGCATTTCCGAAAGATAAAACATTCGCCTTTATTTATAGTTTTTTATTATTAATAATAATTGACAGGATTATTTAAACAATTGATTGAAAATATTTTTTGTGTAATTAATTAGCCGCTAAACGACATGAAACACTCGAAAAATCTTGGCACAATACATCTGATTAGCGTTTTAATTAATTACTTGCTCAACACTTGGCTAGTTTGTCACTTAACATGACAATGACCCCATTCAAATATTATCTAATTTTTTGTCTACTATTTCAAAAGTTCGTTTGTAAGTTGGTGTTTGATGTTTCCTGCAAAGCATTAAATCTAATGACTATGCTCTATTTTCTGAAACAAGCATTGCTACCATCAAATAATAAAATAAATGATTGCGGTGTGGCACAAAAATGTGCACATTTGCTTATTAATAGAAGAGTAAGTGGTGTGTTTACTGCAACTTTGCTGCAGCGGGTAAATATTGTGCTCATTGATTTTGCTGAGCGACACAATAAAATATTTGTGTTATACATTTTGTCGCGATTATTCATGCGAAACTATTTTCGATCCTGCTTTCTTTGTGTTAATCTGTTGTAAATTGCTAGAAATAGATTATGCACGATTGTTTAAACATTGAATCTGCGCATCCTGTACATTGATTATATGGGCCTTATACCTTACTGACTGGAGCGGAAGTGAAGGTGACGTGTTGGCGCTCCGCGAGCGTTTTATAGTGCAAAGTTTGGGGAGCAAGAACGCATGCGTCGCAATCGAATATCTGTCTGCGAAGCTTTTCAGTCACTTTATAAGCCGCGATATGATTCTAACCGTACATTTCTCAATATTACCTTTTGAAACATTTTAGATAACATAATACAAAACTACCCTCACTTGCCCTTTTCTCAATTACGTTATTCTCATTATTTATTCCAAGAATTTTGCATCTATAAATATTCAATAAACAGTTTGAAAATAACTTTCAAAACATCTTTCACTTGTTTAACATAATTATAATCACGATAAAATGAAGGTGACTGTTGTCAGAAGAATACAAGAGCAGAATGTAAATAATTTTTGCGCTCGTGCGAAAAAAAGAGGCGGCTGTTTTGACTCGTGCTTTGTATGCGTCTGTCGTTAGCCGGCGATGGCGGGGCGGCGGCAACGGCGGGGGCAGGCCGGAACCAACGCCGCTGGCAGCCGCCCAACGCGCTATACTTGGCGTGATTCGGGCGGCGGCGGCCCGCATGCAGCCGTATTTATAGCGCCTAAAGCGCGCGCTCGCGCCAACGCCGGCCACTGGCCTTCCACTCCTGTCGCCGCCGTCACAACCGCCTCCGGAGATAAAAATCGCTTCATATTGCCGGCCCCACCAGATCGGAAATGGATGGAAAAGTGTCCCTGACCTACAGATTCTCACCTTTGTTTCTATTCGTGTCTCTGCCACCTTTACACATTTTTTACGCATTCCTAGAACTGTCTTAAATCATTTTTAATTCAAACTTGCTGGCTTTGGTATTAAAGCATTCAAGTTAATACATAATAATTGCAATAATTGGTGTAGTAGAATGAGTGACATGTTGCTTGTAATAAAAAAAACTTATGTCAGCGTCATGGTCGTACATTGTCTAGAAATAGTGATGGCCAGCAATAAAAAAATTCGTATATTCTATGTCTTTGTAGACTTTGTAGTTTTGTTATGAAATTTTGGGAGAACTTGTTTTTATTGCATAATCGACATTTTAGTACTAAAATTATTATATATCTTGACCGTTATTTTTAACGGTTTTGTGGCGCCATGTTGAAAGTATATTAAGTTGCCTATAGCCTAGCATCGTTTCCCTCACAATTCATACAATAAAGAATGCAATTACATCTATACAACATTACTGTAGACTAACAACTAATGACTATCTATCATTTGTTATATTCCTTTCAAATTAGTACCAGTTATAACGGATCCCAATCATTGGAACAGTCTTTTCCATTCACATACTTTCATAAATCAAAGTAAGTAAATTCAAGGAAACAGAAAGTAATATAAAACCAACAATGAATAAAACTAAACAAATCGATTTAAATGCTCTTTTACTTTATTATTGAAGTATTGTTCAACTAGTTTCATTAAATTTATTTATATAGGGCGACATTTTGCTGTACTTCAAGTAGTCTATAGTCATTACTATGTACTAATACTGCTCTATGGATATTATATGATAATTCTCGGTAGTATTATCGGTATTGTCTCACTACTTCTTTATCAGTACAACTCGACTGAACAATTGCAACAAATTGATGTAAATCATTCCAACGAGGGTCATTTGTTCCACAGACGTTGCCTTGTGGTATTCGTTATCTCTCTTTCTCTCGGTCACGTTACTCAAGTACTCACAACTCGGGACAAATCGTTCACAAACGGAAAGTGTTCGCTTCTGGGTCGATTTGTTCGCGTTGTAGTCCCGTGCCGACTGGAGGTGGCTGTGTTTTGGGTGTGTTGATTGTACATTACATTCGTACCATCATCACTTAAATAAACTACTCCCAAAAAGGAATATTAAAAGTAAGAGTTTGATGTTTTCACTATGTAAGACCTTCTAAAGTTACGAAATCAATTCGTACATAGTTGGATCTTTCTCAAGTGAAGTATTCCACTCAAAATTTCGTTGTTTTAGTAGTAGTGGAGCAGAGTGAAGGAAGCACTGTTTGATTGTGATTTTTTTGTGGGTTACAGACGTCGTCAACGACCAAAACTACAACAATGACGACACCTGCGAAGCTATACGGCAAGGATCTCAGCGAGTATGATGAGATTGATGTAGAGGAATTACTTGCAAAACTCTCACCAGAGGAAATAAACATTCTGGCTAAGGAAGTCGATCCTGATGTAAGCTAATACTGTTCGCTACAGACATCTTTTCAGGATTTAAAGACTTTTGGGCTCTTTAGGATAGTTTCTTGCCTCCATCACAAAGATGCAGCTATGACTGTGAGAAGGAACCAACGGGGCCTCTCAATCGCAAGCAATTGATTGAACACATTAATAAGCAAGCTCTGGAGACGCCGGATCAACCGGAATTAAAGCCTTATGTTGCTGGGACTATTCGCGGGAAAAAGGTATAGATGATCATGTTTTCTTCTGTTTCAAATGCTTTTCTATTCAGTTCTGAAAGCGTTCCTGTTATTATTTAGGTAACATAATCGTCCCCTCGATGATTTAATGGAATCCTTTTCTCTTCAGTTCTGCTTTATTTTAACGATACTTAATGGAAGCCTGGTGTTTTAAGAGTGCTATGTCTGTTTTAGTGGATTCCGCCTCCTCCACCACTCAAAGAGCAAGAAGCAGGTGAACAGATTGCGATTGATATGGGCGATGAGTATGAGCAGGCTTTGTCTGAAGCCACACAAGAGGAAATTATTGATTTGGCTGGTGAGTCATTGGATTTTTAAAACTATATTCACCCTAGAAACTCTTAATGCGATTATTGGGTGATTCTGAACTAGGCAACTTCACAGTGCTATCCGATTTATTTTCATAAACAGAATATGACAAACTGCGATTTGATACTGCCCACTTTCTTCCAAGTGCGATTTTTAGTGTCAAATTTTCGGGGGTCTCTTCCATACTATTTCTAACTTCCACTTTTGTTTCATAAAATATTATAATTCCATAATTTTCAGCAATTCTTGGTTTCCACTCGATGATGAACCAAGACCAGTACCATGCCTCCCTATTGAACAAAGGCCAACCTGTGGGTCTTGGCTGGGACGGTATTACGAAAGCATCAAAGCCGAAGCTGTTTCCGGCCGAGCCACCAAACAACACCGATCCCGACGAGTCTATCAAACAAGTGCAGAACGACGATCCCAAACTGATTGACCTCAATTGGAACAATATTAAGGTAAATCCCAATCACGTTGCTTTAATCAACGTCGCGTTTTACTAAATTTCTGCCGACTAGAACATTTCCGACGAGAAATTCGAAAGCCTCTTCGAAGCGCTGAAGGAAAACACACACTTGGAGACGCTCAATCTAGTCAACGTCGGCCTCGGTGACCGACATTCGAACAAACTCGCCGAAGCACTCGAGCTCAACCACACCATTCGAGTGCTGAACGTGGAGACCAATTTTATTTCACCTTCGGGTATTGTTCGTTTGGTTAAAGCCCTGTTGAAGACTAAATCCATGGAGGAGTTCCGTGCCACAAATCAGGTGGGTGTTAAATTTTTAAAGTGCAGAAATCTTAACAGTAAGACTGGGTAACGTCTTTGCAGAGATCACAAGTGTTGGGAAATAAAATTGAGATGGAAATCACGAACCTGGTGGAGAAGAATCCGACGCTGCTAAGGTTGGGCTTGCATTTAGAGTACAACGATGCACGTCATCGCATCGCCACACATTTACAACGCAACGTTGATACGAGTGAGTTTTCCATTCATTTATCATCACATTCAAAGAAATCGTTTTGCGAGTTTTATCTCATTTAGGAAGATTTCTCGCAGACATTTTTTACATCTACATTTTTGACATAATTTTATGATATACACTCTACTCTTTTTTGTACGATGAAGCTCTTTTGTGTTGTTTTCAAAAGAACCTAGGAAATATGAAAAACGAAATTTAATGAAAATTCGAGTACCAGCATTCATAATCATCTCCCTATAACTTCATAGGTTCAGAATACAGGAAAACTTATTCTTATTATTAGATCTTTTTGGGATGTATTTTGATTACACATGGTCCATTTGTTGAGTAAAATTTGCGGAAAATTTTATAAACTATTTATTAAGTAATTTAATAAGTATTTTTGCGGGACCGTACATCGACTTGAGCCTCCGTTTTAGAAGTCCTCCCTGTGCTCGACCCACATCCCTAAATCTCAAATAGGGGACTCCCCTTGGGCTTTAAAATGCGGGCCGCATTCATTCTTTTAATTTTAGTATATCGGTCTGTACCCTCTATTTCTTGAGTCTACTTTGTAACTATAATATGCAAATATTGTAGACCTTCGCAGCTTGCGGCTATTGTCAATGATGTCAATACATGTTTCGATACTTAAAACTATCCAGGGAATGACTATGAAGGCTAATATCAA
The DNA here is from genome assembly GCA_027575185.1 of Mimaenictus wilsoni. Classification (NCBI taxonomy): domain Eukaryota; kingdom Metazoa; phylum Arthropoda; class Insecta; order Coleoptera; family Staphylinidae; genus Mimaenictus; species Mimaenictus wilsoni. Next base: position 36,334 of record JAODAC010026331.1, read on the forward strand.
TGCAAACAATTCTAGTGGACAATATTATCTAAACAAAGAATCACTCCTTGATTGTTATAAAACTCGTAGATCATTGGAAGATTGATTATACATACCGAAATCGTCAAAAAAGAGATGAGTGGCATTTTTTCAGGACGTTTTTCCTTTTTTACGTTGAGGTACATTATATCTAAAACTCCCTCTAAAAATAAGTAAAAACTAGTTTTAAGAAAAGAAAGATGATAAATTGGCTACCAAACTATAAACAGTTAAAAATAAACCAACAAAGTTATAACGTCGTTGAAGCCGCGGCAGTTTTGAACGTGATTTTTTAAAAAAATTTTACGGCAAAAAATATCATACAACACAAAACCATACCGACACCAGCATTTGTTTGATGGTTTCTTTCCTTCCATGATTAGATCAAATCTGTGTGCATTTCGCTTGTAGATGGTCGTGTAATGAAAGCAAATTACAAGATTACGTTGGGCGCTTCGGGCGCCGCAATTAAGATTGAGCAAACGATGTGATCAGGTGCGAAATTTGCGAGCAAAAAGACATAAGGTGTGCGCAGCGAGATTACGTGTTTTGGCGTGAGTTGCAAGCGATTCGTGGTGGATGGAGAAAAGACATGCGACGCATTTGCCGCGGGACATGTTTTCCATTCTTTAATTCATTAATCCGCCAACAAATTTTGAATTTGGGTCTTACCGAACCAGCAGTTTGACGACCATAGCTGGATATGTTACAAAATTTCTTGCTTTCCGTTATTTCTTATTTTTTTCTTGCGTTTATTAAGTTTTTCTTTCTTCTGGGGGTAAACGCCATCTGTAGGAATATTTTTATAGACAAAAATATATTGAATTTATGAAATCTGATTATTCATTGAAACTCTTTAGTTCATACATTTCAAGAAATTGCGTTCTGTAGTGCACTGAAGAGTTTTCTAAACTTTCTTACATTTATATTTTCATCATTCAATTTTCAACATTCAATAACAGTTAAAATATAGACATATTCCTATAAATAGCGATTTTCATTTATTTTCAGTTTTATTTCACTTTACGTTGCAGTTTGATTTCTTCCCATTATAGTCTACTCAACAACGAACAAATTTGACGAAATTCAAACACTTACACAAACAAAACGCGAGCCACAACAAAATAACGCGAGATTTTTTTTTGCTTTTGTCTGTTTTTACCAATTTTTGACTACTTGTTTGTTTGTTTAGTTTTAGTCTCTTTTAAACTATGTCGTAGTAATGTATTGTTCCTTTCGTCATTTTAAATTTTAGTTTGTCTCGTTTGTCTGATCCGAACAATGTCTGTTTTTTGTTCTGTTTGTCCACCATCTAGTTCGCAAAGACTTAACACTGCGATTGCGGTTCCGATTCTTTAACCATAGGAAAACACCCCTCATAAACTGAAGGTACCTATGTTCGTGCAGTGTAACTACTTTAACCACTTTGCATCAATATTTATAAATATTTCAACTCCTCTTGCATAACGTGCCGCCAATAATTCTTCTTTAATCATTCTGATATCCGATGTAATACTACTCGTGGTAACCAACGTGATAATAATTCGTGAGACTTACAAAACATTCACAAGCGCACATTTTTGTTGTTTACCCCAAGTTTTCGTTTATTTTGTATTTTGTCGCATTTTATCGTCATTTTCCTTGATTGCACTTTAATAATCATGAGTTTACGCTCACCGATTGATTTTTTTTGCACTATTACGAGTATGCTTTATTCACATAGTCATATAATAATTTCATGTTAAAAAACAAGATGTTAAAACATTTAACATTTAATTGCAATCAAGTAAATGATTTAAAATGTGTTTTTTAAATCGAAAACAATTAAACAAACTTAAGAAATACAAAATACTTTAAAACACGGCATGTTAATTTTTAGTTTGCTTTTTTCTCTTCCTTTCTTTGATTTTCTTATTTGTTTTACAGCTATTCATTTTGTAAGCAACAATTGCATGTATTTTGCCTGATTAATCAATTTTGCCTGTCCTTAAACTGCAAAATCGTCTTGACTTCTGAGAATATGGTATGGTACGTCAATATTATCGAAAACCAACAACTCAACCCACAAACCAATACGAAATTTGAAATTCACAGATGTTTTGGTTCTCTTCTTCCACAGATTCCAGGGAGTTAGATATACACAATGAGCATACACTTTAGTAGTCAATTTAGCAAATCAAAAATTGGTTTAGGTAATTCTGGATGTTGTCGTAGACTCTTTCTAAATCTCACTCTTCTTCTGTCTTTAAAAAAATCGACGCTCTTTATTTGACACTAAAAATTATACCAGAAATATTCACTGGAGCAGAGCAACCAGCAAAAATTGATTATTTTTGAAATTGACGTAGCTCACCAATAACTGTTGTTTGCGTTGTGATTTACTAACGATAACAACTAATTCGTTTGAGATAACTGTTTTTTTTTTAGGCATGAGTTGTTGACTATGTTGACAACTTGCAATATTGTACATTTTTTGCAAGTTGCAAGTAATGTTGAGTTTATTAATATCTTTGGATTGATTTTTGTTGTTGTGTGTTATCAGCTTACCAACGAGCGACCCTTTGAAACGTGTGTCAATTGAATTTGTGGTGTTACTCTGTTCACAGAACGTCGGTCTCGGCTGGGAGCGACCAGCTCGTAGTGTGCAATAAAGCTGTTTTAAGTACGTACGATATTTCACACATTTTTTGGTTTACGTGTTGTGTCGTTGCAATCGCTTCATTTTTTTTCATATGGGACATTTTTGGTGATGGGAGACACGATCATTTTTTCATTTGATATTGACAACGTTTCATTAGCTAAGGGGGAGGAGAATGCACAGCGAAAGTATCGCTCTTACGACTCGCTAGCGAGTGGCAGTCGCACTACAGCGATACCTGCTTTTATACTCATGTGTGTGAGAATACAATGCGCGTGCGCAGCTTTACCCGGCGCATGCGCGAGCCACCGCTATAAAAGCAGTGGTCACGGAATATTAATCGCACTTGCTGGTGCGAGTCGTAGCACTGGACTACTCGCGCTTTTTTCACAGTTTTCAACAAATGAACTACGACAATCTGCAGCCTTTTTCAACATAAATACGTAGCTATCTGCTTGCTTCTGCCACTAATTGCCTGCATTTTTAATTAACCGCATGCTTGAGTAACAATTATGTTCGGAATTACACTGTAAAAATCAAAAAGAAATCACTGTATATATTTAAAACTCGACACATTTTATTTTTATTTTGACACTATGTAGATACGCACATGAATAGCGCGCTTAAAATTCTAGATTTTGGCTTTACTTTATGAGACTCTATTTATCACAAATTTAACTTTTTCAGTGGGACGACAAAGACGTATCGGCCTGCCACGAAACTACCTGGTCGGATGGATCAACTGAATTGTATTGATCATCACACATCGCCTTCAGCAGCATCTCTCAGCCTTATATGAAAGCATCATTTGCACACACGAAAATTGTTTTTTTTTTCGTATAATTTCTTGTCGATTCCTAGCCGAACGCCGCACGGGCTTTATTAATTGTACTACATACTAACCTAATTTTTAATTCGAGATAGAACGTTCAGATGCAAATTTTGAGCGACATGAGGAGATAACCAGAAAGAAGCAGAGAAAAGAGTGAAGAAAAAAAAACACATAGTTATTCTACATATTTTAACGTAACCGTAATTTTAATTGTAATTTATTTCGTAAGTTTATACATATTGTAGGTATTCGTTATATAATCATTCATAGTTTAGCTGGAAACGCATTGAAGATTTATTGTTTTTTGTTAATTCCTAATTTTAATAATCGTAAGCATGAAAAGTCGAGGATATTTTCAAGTCAATCGAAATTTGCAGCTTTTGTTTATCACTGCCTCAGAAATTTGTGATAAACTGCCTAAATTTCGCTGTTTTTTTGTCCACCATTTTCATTTTCTTGACGTACTTTTGAAGTGAACTGACCTTATCATTAATGATCGGTGTATATCGGAGGAAATAAATGTAAATTTTAATCATCGTCCCCTCTAAATGCAATTTTCAAAATCAGGTTTTCTGGGTTCAAAGTCTGTTCTTAGTTCTATATGTAAATATTGTTTTCTCGGCTACTTTTCTTGTGGATAACGTGGCAAGAACTCGCTTAGAAAAGGCTTATCGTGACCTTTATTGGCGATTTATTGCAGAGAACGAGAGTTATGATTGTGCTGTAATTGTTTAAGGGTTTACTGTGTAAACTTGCGTAAGTTGACGGCAGCTCAATATCGCAAAACGTGTTCTGTGTCACAGCCTAGCCTTCTTTTTGTGAAACACTTTGACAAAATTGGTATTCTCACCGTGAATTGATATTAAAGTGATTAACCGCATACATAATGTGTTTGTATTACAATCCCTCGTTTTCTCAGGGTAAGATGATGATGCGAGTTGTTGCACGGAACTACCCATTTATAGAGTTTCTGTTTGAATTTATCTTGCTTTTTTCAAAATCAAGTCAATTGAAGCAAACAATCATTGCAATCATTGATGATGTAGTTTATATGTTTTAAAGAGAATAAGGTAAAAAGCAGTATCCATTTGGTATTTTTTGTACAAAATTTAATTCCTGCTGGATAAGCTCTATTTTTTACGGATTGTTTTTAACTCTTTAAATTCAGTAAAGGTTTGCCTACCTAACCTATTTATTGGAGAAAATGTGAGACTTACCTATAGATGTTTTTATAGCGAAAACCCTTAGAACGATCCCGTTTTTATCACAAATGTTCTTTTAGGAAGGTTGTTGTAAAACGAGTTTGCGACGGTTAAAAGAAAAATTTTAAATGTTTCAACGGTCATTTATTTGCATCTGATGTGTATGGAAAGTTGTATGTGTATAGTCAGTTGTTGGGAATTATTATTTCAATAAATTATTATCGTATTACGACGCGCAGTCAACTTACGTATGAGCAAATGGTGAAGACCGAGCAAATTCGTGTCCCTATAAACACATCTACTGGTAGAATTTGTAAGGATACCAAGCAGTATTATCACATTTTTATCTCCGTTTTTCCACTTTCTATAACCCTTCACAAATTGGCGGTTAAAAAATTTAAAGTTATTAACTTGCAATGTATTGAGGATTGCATATAGTCAGAAATCGTTAAATACAATTATTTCTTTTCGTTTACATAACAATACATTTAATTATTGTTTGTTTATTTACACGTATATTTGTTAAATTGTAAAAGTACTCATTTAAATCCACGAAATAAATAATTATTTCTACAATTGATTGAGTTAGACTATCTAAATAAATTACGATTGCTTTATGGTAATTACTAGTTTATTTTATTTTTAAAATTCTTACATTTCGTATAGAGAAAGTTGCCTAACTTATTACATTAAATCATTAAATTAAAAAAATCAAATTCTCTTTAATTTACTATACATGTTCATTTTATTATTATTTACTTGTAGTTATTACTATAAACAACAAAAAAAATCAGGTAAGATTAAGATTTTCGTTTTGCTTTGTAATTTAACTCGAACAATGCAATTCCATACCTTTCACAAGGTCATTTTCAGTATTAAGCCTTAAAGAAACTTCTTTTGTTAATCATAAATGTGCTTGATTTTGCTTTTGTATAATTATTAGCACACTGCTGCCCCCGGCGGCGGTGTGGCGAGCAGTAGGCGGTTGAAAAACACCCACGCAACTGGGCCGCGCGTTGTTTAGGTCAAGGACAACCTTCTCTTGCAGTGGGATGATCGATATGTGTTATATAACCAGAGAATTTTCACTTTTCCTGGGTCACATAGTCCCGGTTTGCTAAATTCCGAAATTTCCATCTAGTATTTCTTCTGAGTATTCAATACATTTTTGTTTAAATATATAATACACCAAAATATTATTGGGAAAAAGTTAAATTATTTTTTAATTTGTTTTGAAGGCAATGTAAATGTTTTACAATTAGATACACTCAGCAGTTGCTGATTAGTTGGTCTATGTAGTCATTTGCAATCAGCACATTATAAAGTGTGCCACACACGCAATACGCCTGCAGTTTTGTAAAAATATTGAATAACTCCAACCCAAGCCGGTTCTGGGAAATTATTTTTTTCTTTGTGATGAGTAATAATGATGATGAGGTTCATACGACTTGTCTTGTCTTGATTATTAGTCATGTATGGTGGCTTTATACATATTTTATGTTCGGTTTCTAGCTCAATGTTAAATACTCACCAGTAGAAACGTAGAAAGTTTGATCATCGATTTGATTAGAGTATGATTACATTGATTGCTATTAGACTGATTTTCAATTGAAGAACTTCCCACTGCAAAATTATGAAAACAAAGTAGCTTTGGGCATATACAGTTCCAACAAAACCACAATAAATATTTAAAAAAATGTTTTTATAAATTATATTTTATAAATCAACCTTAGTAAATTGTATTTTCGAAAAAATAATATAACTTTTATCGTTTCTAATATAAACAAAGAGAGTTATGGACTAAAGTAGGATGACTGGAAATATTTTTTCGCATTACATCCATTAAATCAAGCGGAAATACGTTGCATTCATGTGATTCGCAGAATTGTTGTTCTAACTCATTTGCGGGATTTACGGCACTTTTTACAAATCATTTCCTTTATTCTAACAACAAGATAAGTTCTATCATAAGGAAGTGACTATGAATTCCAACGTCATATCTTAGAAGCGCCTTAAGTTTTTTTTTTCTTGGAGAAATCAATTAATCAATGCGAGTAAATCTATTTTCGTTCTTTCTTTCACTCACGAACAAGCCTTTCTTGCTTGTGATTTAATTTTATTGGAGCACGTTTAATGGCTTGTAATTTGCTCGTTGGGTGTTGTCATTTCTTTCTTCCGTTGAGTGTAATGTAGTGTAAATTCAATTGCGTTTTGTATACTCAAGTGTGGCACGTAGCAGTTAAGAATGATGTGAATGATACACGCAGAATAAGAACAAAAACATGCTTAATCTAATCGAAGCCAATTTACAGAAAAAGTAAGCCTATGTACAATCGAGTTCCGAAGGGCAAAAAGCAAAAAATGTATTTTGAAAAAATTTTCATTTTGACCAAAAAGAATCAAACTTACGATAAAAAATAGGTTCCGCGTAAGAGAGATCTATTTGCATTAAATAAGTCACGTAAAGCAACGAAACTGTCAATTTACCCTTCTAGGCAAGATTCCGTATACCAAGGGTTTCACACTTCACTGTATTTCGAGTATCCGCATATAACTGATTCGCTGGTTTTACTGTTTTTTTCCATTTCTTAGTAGGTTTGACATGTAAGGACAAATCTAACTAATTTTATCAAAATCTGAGGTAAACATAAAAAGGAAGATTAAGAATTAGGTAAGATTAAACTTGGAAAGTTGTGTATATATGAAATTAATCGTTTACAAAAAGTTAATAGAGAAATTAGTGGCGATCATCGTCACCAAACTTGTTTTAATGTACTGTAGGCAAAAAAGGTTTATAAGAATTGTAAGCTTGAAGAATTAGTAGAGTTTGATCCCAATAAAATAAAATAGCAGTGCAATAAAATGGTAAACCAATAGAATCCAACTAACATCGAAGAATATGCACCTCGAAGCATTTGAGATTGAGGTGCGGGTCGAACAGGTAGAGAAGATAGCGTACAAATCCGTTTTATCGGCTTGCACGAAGCGCAACCAACGAAAAACAAAGCATGTTCCAATGCGTCCGACGTTGAGTTGGTAACCGGTAGAAGAGTGCGTTTGTCTGGTGGGGACGCGTTTGTCGTACCGTGGCAACGGCAAACCGGCGAAGGAGCGCGTCACTTGGTTGCGCGTCATCGTCTGCGTGATAGGTGCTCCACGGTTCCTAAACGCATCGTGTTTGGAACAACCGCCAGTGCTGTGTTTGCCGTCGAGGAGTAGAGTCCTTGCCGTGTTCCTAGTTGTCCCTATCGATAACGAAGCGTGGAAAACGGAGAGAGAAGGGACGTTCACGGAGTGTTTTGGGTGCGCGTCGGTTGTGCTGCGCATTCGCAGGTTCTGTGCGATCCCGGAAAGTGCGCTCACGGTCCCCCATCACACAACGACAATTTTCAAAAAACGGGAAGCAGTGTCCGGTGTGATTAAGCAGGACATCATGTGGTTACCGGCGGTTTTGGTGGTGGTCGCCATCGTGGTGCCCGGCATCGCGTCCGTCACCGTCGAGGAGAAGATACGCGGCGATCCGGACTTGTCTCAGGTTGGTATTCAAATCTCTACGTCGATGCGCTCAAGGTTACCGGTGTTACGAAAACAAGCATGATGCACCAATAAAAGTTCAAAAAAGTCCTGTTTTGTTTCAGTTTTTGTATTGATTTCAAGCTTTATGAAAGCTTTAGTCTTTTATGTTATGCTTAATGTTAACCCCTGCTGGATAATTGGCAAATTTGAACTTTAAATCAAATTTATGATTGAACTGGCCAGCTTCAAAAGCTTGTGAAAGTTTATCAGGAAATTATTCCCCGTTGATAGGCAATTGGTCGTTGTAGTTCAGGACTGGATATTGTTTGGAGTGGCGATCGAGTTTCGTCCTAGTTTTCGAAGGCTTTCGCACTTCCTGCGCCTAGTGTGTGCCGCTCTCGGGTTACGTAACTATGCGGTGGTGATGGTGACGTCGGTGTTGGCCTCCTGCGAGCTGCAGAATTGACGCGAACGGAAAACTTCGATCGATTTCCTCGATTTCCATACAAATCATCAAATGTTTCCAAAATTTAAGAACCATTGAAGTTTGTTTTAAACAAAATGATATAACTGTTCGTTTAATTCTTTCCTAAATTTGCCTCCAAAAATTACCACAAAAGTTACCTCAAAAATTAAAAATAACCCTTTAAACTATTAAACCATTAACTTCTCCAGCGTTAATAGTTTCAAGTTTTTAGAGTTTTCGAAGTATATCCTAAAATTGTAAAAAAGGCTTTTATAGCTGTAGCAAACTATAAAACGGTTACAACTTTATCCAAAGTAGGTCTGTTTGAGCTTTGGCTGATTTTATGTCTGGCACGTTTCCAACCAACCACCCCTGAGCCTTCAGTTTGCTCCAATCAATGTTTAGTAGAAATATTACATCTCTTACTGTCCCAACTCTTTGGGGGTTTGGTGGCATTCGCCCAAAAATAGTATTAATGATCGTACGCATTTACAAGAAGGAGTAAACGTTAACTTGTGGCGCATAAATTTGGGGGTTCGCGGTAGGGCTTTGAACTGGCCATGAAAATAGGTTAGAACTGGAAATTTCCACGTAAATCAGCTTAATTTGGTAAATTTGTTGAAGTTTCTTGAACTTTTGAACCTAAAACACCCTTAAATTCTGTCAAAATACCTTAGTTCGACTTAATTTGAAAATGTTTAGTTTTTACACCTGACTTACTATAAATTATGCAAATTTTTGGTTTAGGTACTCGTTTTAGTTTAAAATATTAAATTTTACCAAGTATTATTCGCAGCTGTATTTCTTTACTAAGAAATTAAGTTCTGATATTTCCAACCATTTAAGACAGTCTGCTGAACACAAAGTCAGGTAGCAGAGCAGGTAGAAATTCAACTGTATTTAAGTAATACCTACCATAAAACCAGAGCCTCTCAAACTCTGTGTAATTTTACAATACCCCCGATGCGAAAACACTAACTTTTTGCATAATTTACCACACATTAACCATAGTTATGTTGGTCTATCCCCGTTGAATCTTCATTTTACTACTACTACTGTTGTTCCTTGAACTTTGCGAACCCAAAATCCAACCACGTACTCCACTAATGAATATTTCACAGTAAGAGCGTCTTCTCGGGCCTCCTCAAAGGCAACTGCATATTCAAGAGAGGGATCGTGCAGGTTGCAACGTTGAGAGTCACTGTATCCGGTTAGTGGTCGACGGTATGAAGGGCAGATCGTAAAGAAAAGGTCAGCAACACCTGCCGTTTCGCGTCTGTTACCTTTCGGTGGGTGTTTCTGTTTGTGTTAATACGTCGATGTATAACTAGCATCTGTGTGTGAGTGTGGGTCTGTGTTGGGTAAAAGTGACGGCGAGTAAACAAAGTGCCCCTGTATGTCTCCTGGACTAGTGGAGTGTGTAGACTACACTATGCGGCGCCCCTATAGTGCCCTTTTTTCATAGGGCTAGGTGTTTCATGGCTTTGTATACCTTTGGACATTACGTCCTTTTCTAGGGGTAAGGGTGGTTTAAAGATGAGAGTAGACAGCTTGTAGACGTAGGCATTCTATGCAGGTGTATACACAGGTCACCCTATTTTATGACAACATATTCTTTATTTCGCCCTAAGTAATTCTATGGTGTAAACTCTTGAGTCTCAAAGTCAGAGGCGATGTTTGGTAATCGAATGTTGAGAGGGTGGATGGTTAATTCTTAGCTGTTGAGGTAGAGGTAGACATTTTATTAGGAAGTTTTTTTGCAGAGGTCGAATTGTCTTCATGTGAAAGCTACGACGAGTTAGTCTTAGGGAGCGGACAGAAAGGTAGAAAACTTTTCGATTTGATTGTCTCAAGGTGATAAAGATTTATGGAGGACCTTAAATTCCTAGGGCGTTTTTATCTTCCTACATTTTTAATTTCTAATTAGGAGGGACTCCCAACATATTTGGAAGATCTTTAAATATCTTGTATCAAAGATAAATAAGGTTATCCTGAAGGGACATAGGCTAGGTGAAGCTAACTTTAGTGAAGTTAAGTTAACTTTTTTAATGTTACAGATTACATTAGGTTATGTTAGGTTTCATTTGCTGTAGTTTCAGTTTTATATCAGATTGATACTTCTTCCACATTCTATTACTTTCAAGTACTTTCAATGCCCCGTATAATAATAACAGTTTGCAAAACCACGGAAATCCTCCACTTTGCATGCATTTCATGTCCCAACAACCACGAGCCCTTTGGAGGGCTCTGCCTCACACTCCCGACGACCCTGGGTTAGATAGTCACATAGTCTTTGCCGATGATCTCCCTTGCCACCAAGTCTACCCGAATGGAATGGCCATACTCTCTGCTCGCAAAGGACCGACATAAAATCAGTAGATACTCACGAGATGTTTCCACGCGACCGTGTAGAGTTATATATGTCGCATATATGCACATTGTGAATATGGTCGTAGAGCACAAATGTTGTTGCAAGGCCTGGTGGCACTAGGGCTTCCTGCGTACGGCACGCGGCGAAGGGCTTCCACGGTCCGAATGATGCCCTCTCCGGCACGGCGAACGAATTGTTCAAATGGAATTTAATGGCTTGGCATAATTTCGAAGCCAGTAGAGCAGATAACGACAATGATGGGCTGTGCAACACATGACAGACTCTGCTTTTCTAGGTAAAACACTTCGCAAATTAAAGTTTTTGCCTTAAAAAAGATTTCAACAAAAAACATATACAAACACAGATATATAAAAGGAGGATAAATAAAGTTAAAAATTACAATTCCACAGATGGGTTTCGAAGTGTTGTTGAAACTTGCAATTGACAAAAAATATCAACTAACATCCCACGATCAAAAAATAAATAAATAAACGACTCACATTCTTCACCAGATGTTTTACCAAAGCAAATACCGACAAAATTCCAAACCATTCTGGTGTGATTATTTTAGTTGCATATTGGCAGTTGTTTGTAATTCTCAATTTGCTGGTCACACATACTGTTAACATTCACTTTTCTCATCATTCCAATGTTGATTTACATTTATTTTACACATATTTTCATTAAAACTGAAAACTGCACATTTTCAATCGACGACAGAATGAATACCCAGAATTCCATTGCGAAATTGCAACGTGTCCAAAACCAGAAAACCCCAACTTGAATGCATTGTAAGTCTACGCGGTTGGCAAATAGGGAAATGAAGAAAAATAGGAAAATATAATGCGTTGCGGGCAGTATTTGCTATTCGCGTTCGGAATTTAATTTAATAAGGCGCTTTCGAATGACGTGCAAGCGAAATAAATAAAAAAAATCGCAGCCGTAATAACGAGACGAGACGTAATTTCGAAGTATATTTTTGCATACGATTGCATAGGAAAGAATTTTAATTGGTACGCCTTTGCGGATGGAATACTTTGCAGAAAAATATAATTATGTTTCGTATGAAGTTGTTTTCGTTTCGTTTTTCTATTTATTCGCAATTAATTTTCGGTGTGAATAACCACTGGAAATGTTGTTTTCCAAACTGGCCTGTAATTATTTACGGGTTGGACTGTAGACTGCGCTATATTCCAAGATATTTCACGATAGTCCACATTCAAAGCACTTTTTCTTCATTATGTGTCTTTGTGGGTAATAGGTGGCTATCCAGAGAGTTTGTAACGCACAGGAAATGTAATTATAGGCGTCTTGTCTCTCGTCTGAACCGCAACTGCGACTGAGACGTGTACAGCACTGCAACATGCAAGAAAGTTACTTGGGCATTCTATCTTTGTATCACCACACACATGACTTGATATTAAGTGGCCAAGAAGGTTTTTCTACTTTAAACATGGTCCTTCTTCTTCGAGCTCTTAATTCAACCAAGATGATTTTCTTCTTTTTGTAGACGTATACCATATCTTCACACTATCCCATAATTCAATTTTCGTTATCTTCTTTGTTAGCTTAGACTAAGTGGCTTTCCTCGCAATAAAGAAAATTTCAAAAGAATGTTTCACTCTGTTTCTTTGCCCTCTTTGGAAGAATAATTGAACTGAACTTTCATAAGAAATTTACTTCGGAGTTTTGCAATTTCAAAGCTTAAACTAATTATGAATCAAATTCACAAAAATATGTTTGTTACTCATCTTAGATATAATTTACAACACTTTGTGTCCAAGCAATAAAATATTCTATTAAAATTGAATTAAAAGCTACTTAACACAATGACAAAAACTCTCTCTAGCGTCACTAGAGATGAAGACTATAATCTAGGTGAAGGTTATATTCACTGTTGATTTCTTCACCATTTGCCTCCTGGCTAAGGAGACATAGGCTTCAACCAGATTTAGATTAGTCGCGGCTGAGGTGAAGTCACGCCTCACGCATGTTCGCGTACGAGTCAAGTTCAAAGTCGACTCTGTACGTCTCTTGCCTCGCCACTGCGGACGAAAGCTGCACTCACTTTTCGAGTTCACTGACTTAGCACCCAAGTACTCAACTACGTACTTAGTCATCTCTTGTGTATTTAATTGTTTCTTTGTGCAGCCGTAAGCAGGGTTTATCCTTGGGACATCAGTGGATTTGACTTCACTTATGTTGACAGAAGCCGTTGATGTATCGTGTTCATTTGATTTCAACTCCATAGTCTGATGACTTAAGTTGTAATGATAACTATTTTGAAAGTTTTCGTAAGTTACAGGGATTTGTAATTAATTATTGTGTCTGAATAAACACTACGCAGCTCATCGTTGTTTATTTTGGGCTCTATTGTAAGTTTTAACTTGACAGAGCTTCTGGAGAAGGGATAAACCAGTGCTCTATAAACTTTCTGGCGGTTTCCTTTCTTCTTTGTTGACTTTTCTCTTTCTGGTATCTCCTTGGGATGTTTCCTCATTTTAGTTCTTTGGTCTTCTTTTGTTTAGTCTCTTTTGTGTCCTTCTTCCTCTCCTCAAAACCCATTCTCATTTTCATTCTTCAGACTTTGTCGCAAATGGGGTAGGCCTTTCTTCATTAACTTTTTGGTTCTTCATTTCTTTGTGTATTCCATTGAACTTTTCTTAGCTATCCATTTCCCACAGATGGCCAGAAGGAAGAGGAGGAGAGGAGGTAATGTGCTGAACGTTCTGTGTCCCTCTCCCTTTCCTCTTTTGTCATTCATTCTTTCAAGTATTTCCTCATTTTTTATGGCTTCCCTTTTGGATTTTAGGATTTTTTCTTAATCTTTATTTTCCTTTTCACTTCTTCATTCCATTCCCTATTTTTACTGACCCCTAGCTCTATTCACTGTTCCACTTACCTTTCTTCTCAATGCTACTTGACACTTAACTTAATTTATCTCTTCATGGAAAAGTGTCCGATAAACTTTTGTCGACCACTGCTCGATATCCTGTTCTCGAGGAATGTATGAAAACGCACATCCAAACATAGAGATAGTCCTGGAAAAGCCCCAATTCCCGTTGTTGTTGTTTGTTACCAAGATTGTGTGTGTGTTGATAGAAGCAAGTCGGGCATACGAGGAAGGCCGGGAGGCTGCTCGAAGATGAGTGTGTTTGTAATTTTACGCTCGGCTGCAATTTTCTCATTATTATCCCGCGCGGCAGGTCGATTGGCAGTACGCGGGCCCCTCGGACCGACTCGGGCACATTTTCAATTGCACCCTTAATTGCAGATGATCTCAAATAGAGCTGTTTGTGGTCATTATTTCTTTTTAATCTCTTTTTCTCTATTCCCTCGGAATAGTTTTAAATAAATTAGGGGCACGTAATATGAGCATGAAGCTGTAAACTTTCCTTCTCTATGAAGAAGAATAGGAATCTATTAAAACTTTTAACACTCTCTTATTAACGCCGCGCTTGATTAAGAACAATTGTCTTTAATTAAAAGTTACTCTGAAAAACTACGCTTCAGGGTGTCCAACTTCGGCACCACTCCACTCACTGTCAGCTGCCAATTAATATAAACGCGCCAACAATTGCGCAATTTCATAAAATTTCACGTTTGTATCAATGAATATATCAGCACAGCAGCTCGTTAAAAACAAATTAATGTGCTAAATGTTGCTACTGAGTCATTCGGGCTGAATCATGAATGGCATTATTCATAATTCATTCATCTGCGTCGCTTAACAGATGAATTCTTAATGTGCCAATGTCATTGTAATTATTTAATAAACAATTGACTGAGCGGGATGTGTCAAAACAACCAAAAACAATGTGTTATGTTCATTTGTTAGTGTTTTATTTTTATTGTAACTTTTTTTCATGACATTTTTTCGCCGTGATTATGATTGCCATGTTAATCATCTCGATAATAAGATACGCAGCCATGCATGACGAGCGATTGGAGTGCACAAAGGGCGTTGATTTATTGTCGTTGCGGAACATTGAACTCAAATGTAGCTTTTTGTTGTGCAAGGCACGGGGTGAATTAACAAGTGGAAGTGGAATTTGATCGAACAGAGCGAGGCAGGCAGAGAGTGCAAAAAATAAGAGTTGGGGTGAATACATTTATTCATATTACGATGGTTTTTGATAACCACTAATATTGTAATATGGAAGGTTCTTTTGAGGGGGTTTAGTAAGTAATAGGTTTTGTTAGTGATTCCAATTTGGTACAATCATAACCATAGGGCATTATTCGTTGTGGGTGGTTTGAGAGTGAAGGATAAGAGATTTCTAGCTAATCTCGGATTATTTGCATGCTTTTCTTTTCCATTTTCTACTTCCATTTGTCCTCCTTCAAGTCTGTTGAACCCTTTCTGTATTCACATTTTTTAAATTCTGTATGCATGTCTGTTTCTACCTCTTTGTTTTCATGTTTTCTTCTTTCTCTATTTCGAATTTTCGTCTCTTTCCCCATTGCCTGCATTGCCTTCTGCTTTTTCTCTTTTTTCGAAATCGTCACTCTTCCTTACGTATCACTCTAGATACGTGTCTACATTTTCTTATTTATCACATGTATTCCTTTATTACCTTTGTCCACGTTGTTTTTCCTTTCTAATTTTTCTTATTATCTATTTGTCTCTTGCCTACTTTGTGTATTTACCCATTTATTGGTTTCCATGCCTTGTTTTCTTTTATTTCTCTTTTGACTGTGATTTGCTTACTGTTTGGCTTTTTCCGTTTCATCGTATCTTTCCCTCTTCCCTCCTTTTTTTCTCTGTACTCACGCTCTCTCTCTCTCTCTCTTTCACAATCCCATTGTATCCTTTCCTCTGTCCTTTATTCTTTTCTAACATCACCCTTTCATTGCATACCTTTTTATCCACAATGCCATTTTCTCTATTTTTCCTCTCTTTATTTTGTGTGTGTATCTTTTTCTTTGTCTTTTGGCACGATCATTTTTTATCTACCAATTTGCCTTTAATCCGGTCTCCTGCCCGAATCCCCATTTCTATTTCCTTCCATACTAGAAGATTTTTATGTATATGAAATATTGAGAGTTTCAAGAATCAAATTTTGCATTTTCCATATGAATACTCCTAACTCAAGACTCAAGCCTCTAGCCTACGATACCCTTGTACAATGTGCATGTGTTACGCTAAAGTTCCGCCTTCCTTATTCCTTGTACCACCTTACCAAAAGGGAATACGGAAACACAAGGAATAACTAAGGCCCCCTTCTTGCACATTGAGTAAGGCCTGCCCAGCGCCCTGTGCGCCACCCTTCATGCTCGTAAATTATATTTATGTGCGGCTGGGATCAATGTTGCGAAAATTAATAAGGCTCCGCGATACGAGTTACAAGTTGCGTCGACTTCTTCGTCTTTCCCGCGATCCTGCGATGACGACCCATTGCTATCCTCGTTTTTTTGCAAACATATTTTTCAGCTGTCTACTGCGCCTCAGAACTACGATACCGGAGCGTACCATAACCGCAGGTCGGTTAGACGTCCTGCAGGATGCGCCAGGATTTATTGGTTTTATGACTAAGATGGCTGGATTTTTATGCTTTAATGTTTACGACTTTTTTTGGCTTCCATTTTAATTAACATAAATTTCGGTTTTTATTACATTAAAACTCTTTAAATCTGCTTAGCGAATAATTTATATATTTAACTAACGAGGAAATCTGATTTAAATAGATTAAGTAGTTGATGTATATTGCGTGAAGGAGTTAATTATTATCTGACATGCTCAAGCGAGACAGAAAGTTGTAATTTTCCGGTATTGCTATATCGAAGGAACCCGTTATTTGTTGAACGTCTCCTTGTTTTGGCAATTTGGGTTTTTACACATGTTTTTGAAATTCACATACTTTACAGTTCGAAACATTGAATTTGACAAAAGTTCAAGCAACTTTTGCACTGTAATTTGGCAGATTTATAGCGCAGAACAAATTAATTGTTTTATCGTGGGGCATTTTGCGTTCATTTCTGTTTGTTGTCCATGAATTATCCTCAAGTTGATTGTCATTTTGTCGATTTTTAGAAGTTAATTTCATCTCGCGTTAATTAAAATCATGCGATAATTTGCATTTTAATTGTAAAATGATGAAAAAATAATTATTTTCATGTCTATAATTTAATTTTTGTTTATTTCTATTCTATTTTGCATTTCTGTCTATTATTCGTTATTAACTATCTCATTTTTCACACTATCTCTTTTTATAATTTCTTCGAGTTGCAAAGTTGCCATTTTTTCGACTTTCTAGAGAAACATCAACCTTTCTAGACTCTAAGGAATCAAAAAAGTATTTTGCTGAAGTTTTAAATTCTGGTTAAATGATTATTAACTTGAAAATGTCAACGAAATTTAAATGTTCTATACGTTTCATCTAATAAATATTAAGCGCCTCCTGGGAAACCTCAAAATCCCTTCGCTCTCTCAAAAAGCCCAAAGCTACTTGACACTTAACTTATGCATGGAGTCTAGCATTAATTAGTGAATCGACAATACGATTTAAATCGTCGTTCATAATTGTAATTGCTCCTAATGAACACGATGCAAATCGTGTGGCCATGCAAATGAATCACGTTTGAACAACCTCTGAATCACAACTTACCAATTACACCAAAATAAGCGCGATTACAATTTAATTACATTCGCAGTGCATCTAATCAATTAATTCAGCACTTACTTCTGCTCCTGTTTCGCATGTAGCAACTTCTCTTTGGCGTAAAAATGCATGTGGAAAGCACTTGCCTGCAGCGAATACGTTATAGTAATTTATTTGGTTGAGTGTCACATTTAATTAACTTTGCGCTCAGTGGTTTTGGGGGACGTTTTTGGCGGCGATCAACGGAGCAGTAAAAAATTGCGAGTAAAAAGCAACGGGAATAAGTGATATAAAGTGTATGCAGCCGGAACACAATGCGGAAGTCCACAAAAACGGACAACAGAAAACATTTTGCGATTATTGGATAATTTCGAGTACAATTTTCACTGTTTGTTTCCGATTTTGTGAGTTTTGTTTGACAAAAAGTATTTTTTCCTCTTTTGATATAAGTCATTTTAATTGACTTTTTCCTGTTTTGTTTCAGGTTTATTGATTTTGGCTCTACTTCCTCTTTAATTATAACAAAATCGAGTTGAGTAAGTTTAATGCCTTTTACGCGGTGCATTTTGATATCACAGAAGTGATATCTTACTTTTGACCAAAAAAACTTTTCCAGTCACTGTCATTTTGATTGATATAAATGGCCACTAATTATGGTTATGTTCACAACAAATTACAACCAGACATAGTAAAAACGTAAATACTAAAAACGTGCACAAAAGAGATAAAAACCTCTCTAAACAAGTTAAACTCTCGTTCGGTATTGTAATTAAGTTCTTTTACTGCATCCGTTCAGGAAGGGTAGAGCAACAGCAAATGGAAAAATGTAAACGTAATTTATCAAAACTCAGCCCGAAGAATTTTAGCGAAAGTTGGAAATTTTATTTAAAACCAAGACAGTTGCACGTTGCGCATCACTTGCACATTTCGAACTCATTTCGTTTGTTCGGCAGCCGGCTGCACGCCGGTAATAAGAAGAGCAGTTAGAACTTTTCCTACGAATGGTGGAATAAGACACGAATAAAACTTGCAACCCGTGATCATCAATCACACGCTTGAGAAAGAGCCTTTTCGTTCCGTTCCTGTTTTAAACCTATTTGTTCGAGGTGTTGTTTTGGGGGCGGAATTTCAAAGTTCAATTTTATAGTTTTAGAAATAGTTTAAATTACATTTTTATGAAATCTGCAGGAGTTTATTGAAACTATTTTGTTTCTGTTCAATTTTAAACTAGGTACTTAATGTTCACAAACTTGCTAATATCTGAAACGCTTTTTGGCAGTTGATTGTTTTTAAAAACCTATCGGGTTGTCAAACTAATTGCCGGAATAGGCGTGGCTTCGAAGAATATGTAGTTTCCGAACTCTCCATGAGATTGCGCTTAGCTACGAGTACGTAGAAAGTGTGGCCTCGAAGAACTAAGGCTGTGTAACTACTTCATCTTCCCGTTACCGATTCTCCTCATTAATTCTTGAAAAAATACCCCAAGTCTGTTTAAGAAAGATTATATTCAATGCAGTTAAGTAATTTCATTGAAGTCTTGAAATTTCCAAAGGAGTACTCACGTAATTGTATTGAAATCAATTAGTATATCCCGAAATTAAATTGCAAATTCCATTACCTAGTGAATAATCCACCAATGGTTGCTGCTTCCCCACAATTCTGGTTCCACGAGAGACATCTGCGTCCCGTGGAGACTTGCATATTGTTCGATAACAGTTGCAATGAGTTTAATGAGCGGCGAAGGGCGGACGAAGTTACCGCCGGAGGATCCAAGGCGCAATTGTTGTTAATAACTATTAGACATATAATTTACAGCCTCAGGCACGATGCTTTGGTTTCGTCCTTTCCCCCAGTTCTAAGAGGATCCCATTTTGGTGTTCTTCGAACTTTGAGGACAGAGGACAAATTCAAAGTTATAGTGGGGCCCATTTATGCTTTGTATCTTTACACCTAAATTCAGTTCTTATGAGGAGAAATACTGAAGTTTGTGTTGAACCAGTTTTAGTCATTTCCAGATTTGTTCAGAAACAGCATTTGAGGAAATGAAAGTTGCCCTTAAGAGTTTTCTGAATTGCAAAGCAGCGAGACAAAGTTGCATATAAATAAAGTCATACTGACATAAATTTTAAAAATTACACCTTTGAGTCTTTATAAATGTATATCATTTGATTAGAGTTTAATTTTAGAGTAGTAATAAATAGACGCTCGCTTACTAACTGTACGCTGATAACTGTACTAAACCAGCATGTAGCATCCGCTACAACTGCATGTATCGTAATTACTACTGAGCAACGCATGCGCGACTTAACTATCGCTATAATAAATGCTCCTATTTTGTGACCATCTCCCACCCGTAAACTACGTGACTCTATTAAAATTACAACTTTGACCAATTAATGCGTAAGTGCTTTCGAGTTATCCGATTGGCTGTTAAATATTAAACATTGGTTTCTGCTCTTAGTTTTATGCATAATTCATAACGTGGTAGGTGAAAAATATCAAGTTTTCGCATTTTGCTTCGCGAGAATTTTCAGGAGTTTATTAGACACTCATCGCGGAGATTACGACTTCGAATGCTAGGAAAACTTCGCTTCAACTGTCTTTCATTGAACGTAATCGTATTATCTGTATGAAGAGTTCCCTGCTATTGCTGAATTTACACAATTTACTTCTCAAATGCTTCATATTGCTTTGATAAGCATGAAAACATCAGATTTTATGGAGTAAAAAATCAGAACTGTATAAATATGAATACATATCAAAATGATATCGTATTTAATTTGCATTATAAAAGTCCCCTGGGAACCCAATGCCCCCTAATGCAGATGTTATTAACTTCCGACTATATAGAGTAGGGCACAACCCTTTCACAGCGTGTGCGTCAAATGGGCCAAACATTGTCAGTTTATGTTTAAGTCGTAAACAACCACGCGTGTGTTTGGAAGAAAGAAAGTGGTACCGAAAAGGGTGAATTACTTTCAATCCCGGACATGAATTGTAAGGAAAGCAAACGGAGTGTTAAAGTGGGACATATTGCTCATATTTTTGGGATGAATAAAGGTTCAATTAACGCAGTGGTTCCAAAACTAGGCCAGTATAGGATTACCTTCTAAAGTGCTGAGGATAACACTAAGACGTTCCCCTCTAATTTAAAATTCCAAATTTTTAGAAAAAAAAAAAAAGTAATTTTGGGCCACTCTATACATATTTCCTCTAGATTAGGATAGTGGACCATGTCAGCTGCACTCTAATTCTGCCCATTTAATCAAACCAATTTGAACAATCCTAACATTCCTAGCCTAGAGAACTGGCTAGATTTATCCAATCCACTCTACCTCTCTCAAGTTCTGTTCTATTTCTTTGGTCCTTACTTTCAACTTTTTGAGAACCTCTATATAAAAAACAGGGGTTGTTTTTTAGTCCGAAATGTCAAGTATCAAACTCCTCTCTTCCAATGCCTGCTCCTATTATTTAGATATATTGAGACATACAACAACTGTAAACACGATGTAAATCTTCAGAGTGCCACTCCAAGTTCCATCCCCCAAAAGTTCACATTGTTTGCATCGGTGGTTCGGGCACACGCTGTCATCGAATATAAAAACAACCCTTTGCTAGTGTAGTGCCGAGCCAAGCTGGGCGAGCCGGTATCAAGTAGGTGAGGACATGTAGCCATATGCGAGGAAGTGCATGAAGGGTGAATGAGGGACTTATTCACCCGTGTGCAGTCAACAACTGCAACTACTACGACCACTATCACATCATAATGTCGTTGCATGTTTTGTCATACCACCCGTGAATGGGCCCCGCATATGCTACCCCCAAAAGGTGCTTCCGTTGTTCACATCAACATAGCGCCCCGTGGAATATCGTTCTGAAACTGAGTTTTGACACTGTGGCGTATTGATGTAGATAATCTTGTGAATTTTGAGATGAGAGATGAAAGAGATCGCAAAAAATGTAGTTTTTTCGAGAGGAACAAAGGGAGGAAGATCCTTTGTCAAAAATTTATTTCTTGTTCAATCCTCTACAGATTAAAAGTTCCTTCAGCATCTGTAATAAGACTTGGATCTGATGTGTTAGCAATTTTTAGTATTGATCAAATGGGGTCTTCCATGGTTGTTATTTTTTCATTGATGGCCAATGGTCTTTTTCCACAGACTTGATCTTGACCAGTTCCAACAGCGTGCACAAAAGCAAACAGCAAAAAATCAATTTGACTAAATTCCCCTTTCAACCCCTCTGAACATTAAAATTTACCCTCATTATTATTTCACATTTTCACAGGTAACCTAGCAACGACAAAACACATTGAGCATTTATACAACCCTAGAGCGACAGAATTTCAAATTGAGAATTGATGCTCGAACACAGTCAATAATTCATGGATAATTCGATGTTATAGAGTACCCGAACCCCCTTTACATATCCCCTACTCGCACACAACACTGCAATTCTATTAGATTGCAACGGCACAAATAGTCACACCCGGGTAGTTCCACGCTTAGCAGTTTTATTGTTCAATTGAGGGCGCAACAACAAAAAAATCCAATTACATGCTATTTATATGCGCCCAAAATGCTCAATTGTGTTTCGCTGCTTCTATGCTGTTGTACGTGATGATACCACTGAGGGAGATGAGAGATTAATATGCATTCCAAGTACATACATCATCAATCATCCTCTAATATAGTCAAATATGAATTCGGCATTTTGGAATGCGTGTGAGACGCGTGAAAATAATTAACGAGTGATTTGAACCGTCTCTGGTTTAATCAACAAATGATTAATGACGGTATGTAATAAAGTTACTTTTGATATTAAATATTCTATAATTTACAAATTGATTTTGGTGGCGTTAAAAACTAAAATTTCAACTATAGCGGGAACGAGTACTTGACATGTATAAAGTTTTTTATTGAAATTATTTATCTTTTCAGTTTATATATAGTACAATATTTTATTAATAAAATATATTCATCGGAAGTAATAAATTTTGATATTTTCATTTTTTGTAAACAATAGTTTCAACAAGTTGAAAAAATACTTTTTAGTGTTTTCAATCTTATTATTTATACACAATTCGATAAATATATCAACTGAAGTTATAAACACTTGAAATAACTTTTACATGTATTTCTTACGGAGATTCTGAATTTTAAAACATCTGCCATCTTCCTATCATGCAAGTTCGTTCTTTCTATGATTGTCGATAATCTATTGAACCAAAATTAACGGTTTTTTGGTTATTGTGAATAGAATGAAAACCAGTGATCAGTAGACATGACAAAATTTGAATTAAAACAACAATTGCCCATTTGGGGCGTACATGGAATGTGAATTTAATCATGCAAGTAATGTTTGTATGCGCACAGAGCGACTGACAGCCGACTGAAACGTCGAAAAGTCCATACGTGGTGGCGTGGAAATGCATCGGCCGTGCAATGCACGTGTCGCACATGTGCATTGCATGCAGCTTGCAACTTGCACACGCACCGAAATGCACTTATTCATGGCGGGTGCAATGGCAAATGACTCATTGTATGCGGTTACGCCTCTCGCATATGCCATTCCCATATGCGTTTATATTATGCACTTTATACTTCAAATTTCGGTAATGTTATCAAAAATGTTTATCTATAATCTGATAATCAACCCCCTCAAAGAAAATTCGTTAGTTCGACATTGTACAGCGAGTGTGGACGCAAACAGAGGTGACTCAAACGCAAAATTGCACCACAATTTTGTTCGGATAATCAAAGAGATCGTTAATCACACAGTAGGTGCAGTTTTCCCGCCCAAAATCAAGCGTGGTTAATTTTGGCTGGTTGGGTGAATAGGTTCGCTGATTGGGCCACTTAATAGTGACTAGCAGTCACTATGATTTGCAAAAATTGGTTAAAAATCTCCTTTTCACGCATGATATGCTTAATGTTTGGCCTGTTAAATGGATGGGGAAACAATGTAGGCAACCATGCATATAAGCCACAAAAAGACCGGAACAATGGTCCTACATGTAGATTTATGCTTCCACCGACAGTTTGTAACTACTTAAGTATGGTTACATTTAAGGAAAATGAATCATTCTACCAATGAAAAAGGTACTGCAGCAAAAAATATATAAATTTAATTTCATTTATTAAATTTAATTTCTTCGCACATAAAATTGGTAATATTATCAATAACTCTTCAGATTTTCTAGGGTAGAACGTTGTTCTAATACCAATCCTATGATTTATAGTTTTTTAGTTATTGCCATGGAAAAAGTGAGATATACTCGGTGTTCTAGTAAACGTGTACAGATATATACTTACTACTTATATATACTTTATAAAACTTCTCGAATTTGAAGACATAATTTAAAAAGCTCAACATATTGCTGAATTATATCATCATCTTTTACTTATTTGGAAAGTTTGTCAATCATGCATATAAGCCAAATATAGTCCGGAACGATGGTCCTGCATTCGGATTTGTGCTTCCACCGACAGTTTGTAACTTCTTAAGTATGCTTATATTTAAACTTACTTACAAACGTTGTTAGTTTACAATTAACCGAGTACTTTTGGAGGTATTTAAAAGAAATTTATCATGTTACCAATGACAACGGCACTCCAGCAAAAGAGATATAAATTTAATTGATGATTGTGGGAGTAATTTTTCACACTGAAAATTGGTAATATTATCAACAATTCTTCAGATTTAATAGTGCAGAATGTTTTTTTAATTTCAGTTGTGTAATTTTTGAGTTATTGCCATGAAAAAGGAGAGATATACTCGGCACTCTAGTAAGCGTGCGACGATTTTAAATACTTTATATATTTTCTCAAATTTGAAGACTCATTTTGAAGATCTCAACATATTGCTGAATTATATCATCATTTTTACTCATATTTTTGACATTTTCAATCAGCGTATAAGCAACAAAATGTGTGCTTCCACCGACAGTTTGTAACTACCTGGTTATATTTAAGCTCACTTATTAATTGGGTTACTTTTCAATTAACAAGGTCCTTTTGGAGGAATTAAAGATAAATGAATAATACTACCAGTGAAAAGGGCACCCAAAGGAATATAAATTTAATTGATGAATGTGGGCGTCATTTTTTCCTCATAAAATTGCAATATTATCAAAAATTCTTCAGGTTTCATGGAGTAGAATGCTTTTTTAATCACAGTTCTGTGATTTATAGATTTTGAGTTATTATCGTGGAAAAAGAGAGACATACTCGGCACTCCAGTAAACGTGCGTCGATTTTAAAATACTTCATATATCGTATCAAGTGAGATGAGATATTTTGAAGATCTCAACATTTAGCGAACTTGTCCTTATCATTATTTTTTATTCATCTATTTTTGATAATTTCAATCAACATAAGGGAGATATTCTGTGATTTATAGATTTTGAGTTATTATCGTGGAAAAAGAGAGACATACTCGGCACTCTAGTAAACGTGCGTCGATTTTAAAATACTTCATATATCGTATCAAGTGAGATGAGATATTTTGAAGATCTAAACATTTAACAAACTTGTCCTTATCATTATTTTTTATTCATCTATTTTTGATAATTTCAATCAACATAAGGGAGATATTCCCTTATGTAACTATATAACAATGTTTTTGTTTGCTATTCGACAAAGGTAAGCTACAAAAACCCTCATTATTGTAATAATAAAACCAACGAAGTGCATTTACGAACGGTTCAAGCGGGTATTATGCATCACTGGTCAGCAAACGGATAGAAAGTCGAGAAAGGATATGGTTGAGAACAAAAAGGTATATTGTTATGCTCGGCGCTTGGCATGTGGTTTCATTCCTAGTCGTTTCGGGCAAACTTAGGGAAATTCAACGCTCATAAATGAAATATCGCAGGGAAATTGGAAATTCTCTGGATTATGCTTGTATCTTTCATTTCCTGTCTCATAATTGTTTATTGTATCCGTAATTTATTTTCGGTATTAATATTAAGAGTAAAATTATTTTCACCTAATGTTATTCTGGATATACTTCCAGTAATAGAATTTCTAATGTAAAAGCATGGAGGCTAAAAATGACATAAATGTATATTCTCACGCATTTATTTTTTTACCCATAAAATAATAAAATAATGCCAACAATCCTAAAATTCATGAAGAGTAAAATGCTTTTTTGATCATTGTTTTGTGATTTATAGTTCTTGGTTAAAGGCTAGGGAATTAAGAAATGAACTCGGCAGTGTAGGAACCGCGCGCCTTGTTTCCTTTTGCGTTTTCATTTGCTAAAAGAATTATAAATCACAACGTTTCTAATAGTGAAAAGCTTTTTATAATTGCTCTATTTCTATTTTAATCATTTTAAACAAAAACACAATGTCCTCGTCAACTAATGTTATTCTATAAAGTACTAAAAGGGCACTATTTTTACTCATAAATTAATAATAATTTAGAAATCTTGGAGAGTAAAATTTTTGATCGTTCTTTTGTGATTTATCAAAGACTGTAAATCACAAAACAGAAATAATGAATAAGAACTCGGCACTGTAGGAACCTTACGCCATACTTCCCCTTCGCGTTCTCATTTGCTAAAAGAATTTTAAGTCTCAAAGTATCTAACAGTAACAAGCTTTTTACCATTGTTTTATATTTTTAATTAATTTAAACAAAAAGCATAGTACTCATTTATAACCTTACTCCAAACTCTTACAAGTAAAAACCACCGAATAAATAGAAATTCTATTATTATGGTCTACATTTTTTTTATAAAACCCCCCATTAAATTCACAAATAATACGATTCCCGACCTGGACTCCAAAGCCCTTATTTGTAATGAAAAATTGCTACTCTCCAGCCTGCAAGAGCTCGCCACAATCTAAATTGTAAAAATTTGCTGCAAGAGATCTTTCGGCATCGCAATAACTCACGCCGATATTCATATATTCATTCCATCCGCAATAGTGCACAAAAGCGCATACATTCGCATAACCTCAACCAATCTCCAATAACCACCAATATATACGGCACCACTGAATCAAATTGGAGTATTTATTGCATGGAGAAACTTGGCAGGAAGTATTCTATTGAATATTTCGCTAAATATTTTAACATTTTACTAATGAAAACCGAAGGATATGCGGAATGTGGGGAACATATTTGAAAAGGAAACTGTTGACAGACCAGGTCTTCGCCTTGAACCGCTCCGCATGTTTTCAGCCCCAAATTCCAGGGATCAATAGCTAGAAGGTCAGCAACTAAATATACACCAGCTCCAATATGGCTCATGTGCTGCCTACTGCCACTTTTGACCTTTCACAATAGATTCACATTTAGCTCCTGCCAGACCCTGTTTCTGCTTTATTACGACGTCAAATATCACGTTTGTCTATTGTCTATTTTATTTGTGATTCGTGCTTTTTCTAGAGACAACCAGATTTGTGAATATTACCGTAATCTTCAAGAAACTTAAAGTGCCATTAGTCTAATGCACTTTTATAATACGGAAAAAGACACCAACTTTAATCGGGTTTACGTTTACTGGTTTTATCCTAGGGTAACGAGACATATAGCTGTAAATTCTACATTTTCTGGAGTATAGGAATGTTTTTAAAACTTTATCCTAATTTTCGCCGTTTCTGGTATAAAATCCAAAACACATTTACACACTCGCTATAGTAACGACATCAAGTACCAGGGCTTTTTTCGCAAGACTCTAAAGTTTAAATAGGGATTGCTCCTATTTCCGCATTTTGTGGATTTATATTTCAATTTATTTCGCACGGGATCTTTTCATTGAAATGTCAGTCTTTTCGACGATTCCGTTTTGGATTGATACACCCGGCGCCGTTTTTTCGGTGCAGGATCACGTCGGGCTTCAATTTTTATTTTTTCACCACCATTGCGTGGGAGGCACACAAACGGGAAAAATAGCCGAAATAAGCACTAGTCAAACACAGCACGCACGTAACGACGCCTCATAGAGATGGCAAATCCCCGTGAAGAACATCTGCGCGTTACCGAGATACCAAGCGAAATTCGCTAGGATGCTTTTTTCAGTGCGCTCAGTGCAGCGCAGCGTAAAAAGCGTACACCGAACTACATAGTGCGCGCTTTTCCTCCGCGTAAATGTACGTTTGCTGTGAAAAGTTTACAGTATTAACGCTGTGTCGGCGCAACTGTGTGAAATTTATCAAATTTGCGCCCGTTACAACGGCACTGCATCAAAAACATAAAGCTGCTATAAATTTTTAAAATCTGCCAACGTGAAAAGTTTATTTTAACGCTTTATTGTCGCGAGTTTCTATTTATTTACGCTACTTTGATTTTGTCTTGTTTCTTTTCATTTATACTGTTCTATAGTCTGCAGTTTTAATAAATGTAATTCATTAATTTATTTCCATATTTGTTTATGAAATGAATTTCCAAGTATCCAATGTAATTCCAAAATGTGCAAAAAATGCAAAACTTTAATTGAAAATTACATGCAATCTTTCAGTTCTACAATAATGCAACAAATATAATAAAATGCTACATATTCTGCAGAATAATAATGGTTTATATTAATTGTTCTATGTATTTTTGCCCGTAAGATATTTTCATAATTAAATTGCATGTTGACTCGGCACAAATGTAACCGTGCGCCCTGTATTTACACTGCTCTACCATGCAGATTGCGTCAGTATCATCACTTTCCGTCATCTCTCATTTTACCTGAAATACTATATGAAATACTGTAAAAAATACTATATGAAATACTATGTGCGTATATATGCACATCTTTCGTTGTATGAATATGAAATATTCCTTGATATAAAGCCCCAAACTGCTCTTTATTGCCTGTTCGTCCTCGGAGAGAGACTTATGTGCACTTCTTACCAAATAAAACAAAAAAATCGTCTACGTCCGCTTGGCATCAAATAACTTTTAATAAGTTTGCTCAAGTTTTATACGCTTTTATTCGCCTTCATTCTCCAATAACGCGCAACTTTCAATTCACAAAGCGAACCCTACGGGCGCGACGTAGACAATATTTCGTGCCTTTGACCCATCCTTTCCATCCTTCAGCGCGTTTGCACTCGCTCATAGTTATCCGCTTGAAAGTTACAAATTCGACTAATTAATATTATCATCAGCCCATTAACAACTACAATAAAGCTAGAAATATTCATTGTTCAACGTTTCATTTTGCTATCGTGAAAAGTTTATAACATATTTAGTTTTGAAGGTATAAAGCAGAAAGTAATCGGATTTCATACATTTCTTAAAAGCTTCAAAGTACTTACAAAGTTTTTTAATTGGATAGCGCTTAAGGTAGGCTAGCCACTATACCCCTATATCATTAATATAACTTAAGTCCCGATTTAGTGATGTATTATTAGTGGTTTACTGTATAAAGTTTGCAGTTGTATTATAAATTGGCCTAAATCACATGCAAATCGTTGGGGTACTGCTCCTGGATAAGATAACAAAGTAGGAAGGCCGTAATCCAACGAATATGGAGTTTAAAGAGCTAACGTTCGAAGCGTAAGACGCTCTATCGAAGCTTGTGCTTGTAAACTGCGCTCGTTGGCGATCTTGAGCTTTCAGTGAAGCGAAAACTTCAACAGTCGCAACCGTAACCTTTGTAATCCAAACCGCCTTTCGTCATTATGCCACCCTCGAAAATTGGAGAAAGCGAATTTGACTCGAAGCCACCGCCAAACTGCAATGAATCAATTCCACATCAGTCTAATTCAATCCTAGTTATCTGAGGTGAGGTAACTTGCAATAAATAATAATAAAGTCTGACTCAACTGCAATTATTTCATTACAAACTTCCAGTTAGTCACACTTTTTTCTAATCTATGTCGTTTCATGGGAATTGCACACGCTGATTTTCATGAGGTTTATCAGCAATTTAATGGCGTGCAGAATACGTGTGAATAATTGATACGGTGAGCAATTGCGCACGTTTTGCAGGCGTTGATGTCGCATAGTATTATTGATGATTCACGTCGATGTGGATTTGTTGAAAATTATTTAAGTCACGGCCGCGA
The DNA here is from genome assembly GCA_027575185.1 of Mimaenictus wilsoni. Taxonomy (NCBI): domain Eukaryota; kingdom Metazoa; phylum Arthropoda; class Insecta; order Coleoptera; family Staphylinidae; genus Mimaenictus; species Mimaenictus wilsoni. The sequence goes on from JAODAC010026331.1 coordinate 65,989, forward strand.
GTTACGGTGTAAATTTGACGTGTTAGCAGTTACGTGATGAGAACTCTAAACAATGCTTTATTACAATGTGATAGCAAGCTATCGGTAAACATATCAAAATAGATTTATTATAAACCATTTGGTAATTACCTGTCAAGGTCTATGTTGCCGATGCAGGAATTGATAGTTTTAATTTATAGATGGCAGTCTATGAGCTCATAAACTGTCATTGCCTTAATGTAATTCCCTACAGTCAAAAAAGTGCTCAACTTCAATCTTGAATTACTGACGTTTTATTACTCATGTAAAGATGCAACTAATATCTGCGAATTCCGGGAATTCAGTGAATTTCATGGAGTTATTGAGTTTTTAGATCATTGTACTACGGTATCTTGTACGTAAGAAACATATTGGATGTGAACCCGGCATTCCTGTAACCGTGCACCATCTAGACTGGATTTTCATATAACCAGCCCTGCTATTCAATTGCTTATTAAGTTAAATCCAGATAGCAGACTATTTTGAAGGTATTAATAACATTATGCTCTTGAATATGACTGACTGCGAATATATCATAGAGTTATACATTTATTGGTTCATTACTTAGCCTAACCGACCCAGCCAATCTGCCATCGGTTAGTAATTCCAAAGGGATGAAAATAAATACGAGACTCAATGAGCTGATGAACGATTAGCGTTATCGAAAACCACGTGATATTAACGACCCAGTGAGCTGAACCTATGTGGGTCTATAGAAATCTCGAGCTTTGAGGCTACAGTCGATAGCACGTTGCTCCTAGCAAGCTCTACATCCTAGTCCTAGAGTTTGCTAACTACAAATCCTCGCAGGTAGATCCCGTTGAAGTTGAAGAGCTGATCGTTCCGAATCTCTAGAGGAGATCATAATGGATATTGAGAACTAATTCTGTTAAATTGGCCAAGATCCTGTAACACTGAAATACCTTAAATTTCAGTCATTATTAACTTTATGAAATTATTCTCTGTCTAAAATCACACTTTCTGCTTTGTTACAGGTTGGTGTTGTCAAGCTTGGAATAACTTCATTTCGGAAATAGGTTTTATCTCTTTAACCAAATTTAACATCAGGAAAGATTTACGATTTTGGGCAACCCAAATTACACCTTTGTCAAGGTAGGATAGGTGGGGTGAAGATGTCTCGGCCTTTGTTCCTTGGTGCTTCTAGTATTCCCCCAATGAATAGTCGTTGAATTTGTGGTGTTTCGGCGGTGTTTCAAGGGTGTTTGAGGGCGTTTTGCTTTGAACCGCGAATACCGGAAGAGTGGGACCTTGCCATCTCTCTGTTATCAACGCATGTCAGCAATGTCTGCCGATGCGTACGTTCGATTGTGTGCGTCGAGTTCGTTCACTCGCTACCAAACGCGAGTGAGTGTGCTTTTATTTGCGCTGCGTGTGCCAGGCGCCGCCGTGTCTGGCGCCAGACGGCCGCCACCCCCATTCTGCCATCGTCGACACCACCACCCCCTTGGTGGTGGAAAACGCGCGGACACGCCGTACACCGACTGCGAACATATCGATTTGAGGCCTTCGCGACGCGCTTCTTCTGCGGAAGCTAGGGACGAATCGGGGCCATCGACGGAATGCCAGTGGTAGAGATATTTGGAATGTTAACCACCCCCGAGAGCCGCCCGCGTAAAGCTTGTTGGTGACGCGGGCGTTTTGGCTTTGACCGGAAAGCAGAATCCGGACGCGGAAAGACTTGTATAGAACTAGGACGGTTATCCTGCAGAGACAAACGGCAGATGTTGACAACCAAGCTGGTCTAAATAAACAAGTCAATAACATGAAGCGTGTAAGAGGCTTCCAAGTGAAACTGATACGGAGTCATTCAATGCAAAGGAAAAAGAAATAAACAACTTGATCGAAAAATATTTGCTTCGCTCTACCCTAGTGATCTATAGATATTTGCGTAGGTTTTGAAAACATTTCTATGGTTTCACAGCTTCCCGAACCAGTCATGCAACCAGTCAATCTGAAAATGTAAACTTCAAGTAAATTTTGACCTTGAATCGAAATTAAAAGGTATACAAAGTAGAAAGTAAGTCAAGATTATTCGGGTCTAAGTAAATATTGATCATTTTGTGCCTTCTTCAGTTTTTCGGAAACTAGGTCTTCCTCCAATTATAGCAGAGGGACTTTTCCTTTAAGCAATTCCTCTTTCTTTCTTACCAGGACAAACAGTGTAGAATTAAATCCGTCTATCACCTTTATCACCAAGTTCCCCTCTCCCCCATTTTCCTCGGAACTTTCAGCCGAGTCAATAAAATCAATATAAAACTCTGCAAAGCTGGAAAAGTGTAAACTCGAGCAGCAACCGTAAAATATGAAAAACACTTAGTCTATAGTTAAGACCATAATTCTCTGGAACTTTCCAATTCAATTAGGGCGATTCAAACTTTGAATTTCAATGGATGAATTTCCTGTGGACTAATAATTAGTTAACATACGCGATGATTACTTCCAATTAGACTTCGACCCATTCCACAAAATTAAAATTAAATTTTGAAGGGATTGGTAGTCGCATTGATTGTGTCTGTGTGGGACAGAACCTCATTCCTGAACGAAGGGATGAATTTAATGGTAAACAAGGATTACGCAACTAGGGGATGTCACATGTCAATACAGATGATTTTTTGGGATGAAGGATATTAGTTTTCATTATGCGATCGAAGTTAAATTACGTGTAGGGTATTTATACCAGTTCTAGGACAAGGCAATTTATGCAACCAGATGTTCATCTTTACGTAGAATTTGCAATAAACCTTTTTGCTCTCAACTTTTTCCTGTCAATTTAATCTGTGACAACAACAAAAATTTGTTTGAATTTATATCTACATTCATAAGTTTAATTAATGACGTTCTAATTACATCGTAAATAATGCAATATAACTTTTTGCGCCACGTGTGCGTTTTGCACCCTTTTGGCGCGACCTCATTAGCTTTCATACTTTTCACATTGTTTCACATTTTCATTCCTACTCGGGCTTTCATTTTATTGCTGCGCTATAAACACCGACACATTTTATCGATAATAAAATATAATAAACAACTTTGAGCGTAAATAACCGTCGAATACACTTATAACAAGCTATAAACCACAATATTTTGTCCACAATTGTAAAGTTTTCAGCACGAATATCTCGCGCGTTGATGTAATTTTACATTTTTCAGCTTTCTGAACATATTAACACGTTTGTAATCGATGTTGTCGTGTTCCACGTCACTTCCAGTCATTTCCACACTTGCTCCACATTCGCTCTTCCGCAATTTTTTTCTGTTTACCTCTTTTTTTGGTTTGCCTTCAGTTGGGGGACAACAAATTTACGTCAATATCTCGAGTATTCCCCGCGTTATTCGCAAAATTCCTCACATGCACTCGACGCTCAGCTCTCGCATTTGCATTTTGGGGGGTGAAAAATAAAATCACGAAGTGCTGAAATTTTCCCCGGCGAGCAGATAAAGTCGGACATTTTCGTACTTTGCTAGTACACTCAGCATACAGTGGCTCCGTGCGCAAAAATGCGAAAATAAGGGAGATTAAAAAGCGTCTACCCACCCAGCCACGACATCATTAACGAAAGTATGCACTCTCCAAAAAAAGTACAAACATTAAAAAAGGCCGGAAAAACGTGGAAAATAAATGAGATAAAGTTCATTAAATGTCACGTCGTACAAGATAATGTCTGCATTATTTGATTTGATAATATATTACAGTCACATCTTTAACATGTGTGCATTCATTGCGATTTAAACGCAGGACCACAAAAAAGTGCGGGAAAATTAGCATAGTTTCATTTACGATTCATAAAGCTAGCTTAATTAAAATAAATATGATATAATAGAATAATTGTAATTTTTGCAGAATATGGGGAATTTTACAACATAGAATATATAGTCAAAATTTAGTTATTTTAATAATAATATCATGTATTTGATGTCTATAGACCTCTGTGGGCCTATCCGACTTTGATATGTTCTATTTATTTTTGTATGTTTTCATTTTATACTTATTGTTTGCAATTGATGTATATGTAAGAATTTATACAATTTTTTTCAGTGCGAATTGTTAGTGTGTGTTGTTGTTGATTGTAGTTCTCGTAGTGAGTTATGTGAGAGATGTCTCTAGACTTGTGTGTGAAGTTGAATGTCTGATGTTGAATATTACAGTTGAATGTTGTGTTGAAGTTGAATGTTTGAAGTAGTGGGTGTGTGTGTGTGGTCGCGTGTATTAAGTGGTGGAACTCGACGACTCGAACCTCGACCGCCGACTTGTTATGCTAAGCTAGCCTTAAGCTACCCAGACGAGCTATTTTATTTTAAAATTTAAGTTTAACTATTTAAAACTTAAATTTTAAAATAATTATACAATATGTGGAATTGAAACATTTTCTAATTACTCTCTTAATACACGGTAAATATATATTTATTTAATCCATAATAAAATTACGTTAAAAGGTTTCCATCACCGGAATAGAATTGGCAAACTGATGAACTAGAAGCTAGTAAGCACTGGCGAAAACCGCACGCGGTGTGCTCATTAATTAAATCGCGTCGCACCGCCATTGATGTGGATCATATGTTGCAAAATTATTAATTGGCTTCATTAGCAGACACTCCTATATGTGTGTCGCCGGTTGCGAACATCCGTAATTGATATGCGCTCGCTATGAATAGGTCTACCTACGCCCAAGGCGTGCTGTTCAATTCGTCGTCATCCTACTTCAATTCTGCTCATTTACAATGTAATCAACATGTAATGACTTATTATATGCCAGATGTATTTGTCATATATAGATCTTGTAATTGAGGTTTTATTAGTTTGGAATTGATAAAATATATAGTTTAATAGGGAATACTTCCGGGAACTTTTGTTTTCACAAAGCCACACTTGAGAAACAAGGGACGTACAGAAAGACAGCTGAAAGATTTTCATCATTTCAGCGGCTATTGTGTGTAAAAATGTGTAGACACGTCAATATTCGAAGAAACAAAGAACTAGACAAGTATTGTGTACTTCTTCTGGCATTATTTACTGCAATTCGTGGTAGTTTTGAGTGTAGAGTGTTTTCAAAGGTTTTAAAGCCATTGTAAAATATGTAACCAGTTCTTCGTGTCAAGATACATATTGCGGATTTTTTTCTGGATTTTTGTTTATAACTAATTGTAAGTGTAAATATTCTATTAACAATGTGTATTCATGTTTTAACAAATCTTAAAACGTATTCTTCTACATATTTTATATTCCAATGCATTCGACAAGCTTTAAATATATTTGTTTAAATATTGGCCCTTAATACACCATAATTCACTATATTGACATATACCGTTATGTTCTCCCAATTGTTTCTATTGTGTTATTTTCTAAAATATTAATTCTATGGTATTGTTCTCTAAAATCTGTGTGATCCCTACCTGTAGAGCATTTTCCAAGGTTCTAGAACCGCAAAAATGTATGCAACTAGTTGTACATCACAGGGGACATTCTGAGGTCTTGCAAGTTTAGTAGTTTCAAGCGCACTTGGCGGTTTTGGATATTCGACATTCGTGAGGTTGGAGTGCGGATTAATTTGTCGTGAGCGCTCCGACGACGGGCTTGTTGACACTTTATCTCGTAACGTGTTGCGATGCTGCGATACGCGCCCACCATCTACAAACTGCAAACGCGTAAGCACTCTTCTCTCGGCAGGTCCCAACCCGAATATGATTTCGGCAAGCGCACACGTTCATAGACGTCAGGGTGTAATAATGTTTATTTGTTGGCAAACATTTCGAAGGCGTGTGAAGGCGGCGCGAAACAGTTCCGCGCAACGGCAGACAGAGGACATTTGCCTAGGCATCATTTCGCGTAATGCGAGACGGGCTGCACACTGTGTTTGTATTTGCATTGTCTTTGTCTCCTCACGGGCATAGCCTCATAGACTCATGTAATAATAATCAAGTAATGCCTTTCGCACCCACTTCGTACTCGCCCCAGCCGACCCTTTGTTTGATTTCCACAAAGTGCCGGAATCTTTCTTATTAATATTCTCGCCTATCGTCATATCGTATTATAAAGACTCATAAATACTATAGAAGTACGAGGAAATTCTAATTATCATAAAATGTAATTAGCTATTTGATGATAGGTGGCTTGAACTGACGTTCGCTGGTGTTAATTGCAGATAGGTGGCGCTTGTTGGTGTTCCAAAATCAGCCAATACTAGCTACTGGACCGATATAATGAAACTAATTTAACAGGAAATAGTATATCGACCGGTTATTAGTAAGCAGCACACATAGTTGCTTTCCGGTTGGTATGGAATTTACGTTGTGGTCCACTAGAGCTACCTATGCATATTGGGTTGCATAATAAACGTCGTACCACCCATAAGCTTCGATAATTTTATTTACTACAACGTAATTAACTCGTGGAATTTGCCGTATTTTAGTTTAAAATTTACACATTTATGATTTCCAACAAAATGAGAACGTTATTCATGGTTCTAACCAAGTAGATGTTAATTTTTTCATGAGCTTTTTTTACACATTTTACAGCGTCCCCAAGCATAGTATATTCAAACATCATAAATCATTTCCAGTTTCTCGTGCCTCAGACAGTGGTTTTCCACATTTTCATTCGAAGAATAGAAAACCTTTGTTTGGTCATGCGTATGAAGGGAATCCTCAGGCGGGAAAACCTCGAACATGAGCGCGTTTGCTCGGGCGACATTGACGCTTTGTTTTTGCGATTAAATAGAGATTTCCGTCGTGTTCCCCGCTCACACTGCTCAGTAAGTATGATGTAAGCATGTCAGGCTCACTTTTCTACCTTTGCGACCCTTCCGGGAGACGTTGCGTACGACTGACAGCAAGCTTGAAAGTAAATCGACCGACTGGCGTCGGATTTTCTATTTCCTAATTACATCATTCTGGGTTTCCACTGCAGACTCGTCAGGTTCAACGCAAAAGATTTAAACTTGTTTTTGAGACCTTTTTTTACGAACTTTTAGTCCATTTCGCTGACACTAGAAAATATTGTTGGAAAATGTGTGAGAAGCAACTTCTGAAAGATTCAAGATGGACCAACATTAAATCGCCATCAGTGCTAAATTGAATCAGTTAATTTACGCTTTTCATTTGTTGAAAGTTCGTTTCGGGTTTTAAATTGGAAAATCTTTTCTATTTAGGAAATCCGAGTTTGTCAATGAATATTTTAATTATAGCCGTCGCCAATTTAAGAAATTAGTTCTTTTTTAACGGGGTGTTAACTTGCATCGAACGAGGTTAAAAACCTTTTCAACTTAAATTTCTACCAAATTCAATCATATCCCGTTAACGTTCTCCTAGTAAAAGAAATAAAATGTTCTACTAACGTGAACGTGCCTCGAATTTCACCAGGGAGGAGGAAAAACCGGAAAATCTGAAATCGACGCTCCAACTTCAGTAAATTATATTTCTTCTGCTCCCCTTCATGTTTCTCGGGTATTGGACGCAATAACGTAAAACGAATTTGAATACGAACGAAATTTCTAAGCTGAGCGTTGTATCATGAGGGAAAATTGAGTTTCGCAAATTCGCTCTATTTGTGGTTTATTGCTACACGTGGTAAAAGGTGGCCTGAGGTGCGGTTGATGTTTCCGTGGAAAGCTCAGTGGGTCCAAGACTCGAACAAACCCCTCTAGTCGAAACAAAGTTGGCGGAAAAGTTCCTATCGCTCACAAGCAGCTTCGTTGCCGGCATTGCATTGTCCTTGCGACTTAATTAGGCGCTTCAGCTTAAACAAACTTAATTTTCCACAGCCAAAGTTGGTTCTAATATTTTTTATACTCTCCAGGTGTTTGCATAATCTTTATATAGATGTACTTCTTTGTGTAAAAAATATGAGGCCTCCGAAATAAAGTCGGAATATTACGGTTGTGTATTGGTTAAAAATGTACTTTTCCCCTCTTCTTCGTCCTATCCAGGGCATTTGGGAAAAGCACTTAGCACACCCCAGCAATTTTTAAAGTGTGCTATAGCCCATTGTCAGCGTATTGCGGCTGTATTTCTATCTTTTCCCGCCACAAGTTTACCAACCCTTAGGTCATAATCGTGGCGTTTTTATGTTGTTTATGTCATTGCGTGCGAAGCTAAGGGGCCGCAGACTTATCGATCTCTTATGTAAGCTTTAGGCATTTTTCTCTGTTCCAAGCTTACATGAAAGCTCACGGTACATGGGCGCGTTTTTCGTGAATACATTCTTGGTGGCGTTAAACCGGAACGCTGGCAACGACGGGAGTGGAACTAGGGTGGTCAATGTTTTCCTTTTTCCTTTATGGGCTAGTTTATTGTGCGAGGAAATAATTACATTAACAGGGTTTACTAGTTTTTGGACGAATTGGGTCGGTAGGTAATCGAGAAGTTGTAAAAAAGTTTCATTTTACTTAGTAGTTCTTCAATCACGTAGAAATTGAATGCAGAAGAGATTAGTTAGAATTGGATAAAGTTTATGGAAGGCTTAAGGCGTATTGATTAAAAAGTTGTATTAGATATTTGCTTTAGGGAGATACAGATTATAATTCAGAGAGATTGCCATAGGCTAAAAGAGATTTTTTATAAGAGGTGCAAATGACTTTAGTGGAAAAAACTACGTTGGAACTGAAATGTCGAGTTTCCAGGAAGGCCAAATGTACTTCCTTCTAGTAATTTCCCAAAAATTGGGAAATTCCTTGATTTATATTCCAACTTGCTTCCAACACCAATCCATTCCTGTTCCTCATTCCGGTCAAAAGCTCTCGTCCTTTTCTGTTTCTGTTTCTGTTTTCTTTAGACTCCGAAGCCTAGTCAAATATTATTCCTACTTCCTCTCCTAATCCTACTCCTAGTCCCAATGGACACATCTTCTCTGTCAGAACATCTGCCTTCTTTAGGACCAAAAAGAACCCAATGACTACAAATACGAACTAATAAAGAAAGTACCAATTTTAACTTTATTATTACTTACGTCGTTCACCAGAAAAATATAAATAACGAAAATCACAAGTTAATAAATCTACTTAGCGATAAAAACGTGATTCAATGATATAATCATCCCAGCAATCACACCGCGCAATTTCGCAATTTTCTCTCTCGCGGTAACGCAACGAAACACAACGCAGGAAGAGGAGATGCGCGCTTCGCTACACTTGACAATCACAATCACGTGCGCAATGAATTTTATCACCGCCACTGCACACAATACGTCCCGCCATTCCGCAGCCCGAAAACCACAACGTGCTTTGTCTACGCTCATGCAAAATTCCGGCCCAGCCTAGATATATCGTAATTAATTCCCATTACCATCCGCCATGATCTCTGCCGCACCATTTTCCCGGCATTAATGTATTTATTTACACTAACTGTGTGGCGTTTAGTACATTCTTTCGCGGAGCCCGGAATATGCAAACAAAATAGTTCGTAACTTCCCAGCCACCCTGCATATTCCTAATATTTAAGTTTTCGTATGCATACAATGGGAAAGTTTACATTTTCTGAAAATATGTGGTTTATAAATTTATAAACACGTTTAACAAGCGTATTAATAATGCAACTAGACCGCCATTTTGATACATTGAGTTATATATTTAAAAATAAAGAATGTTTGTTAATGGTTTAATTAAAGTAGCCTGTCGGATAATCTCTAATCAATGTGATTGCTGCTGGTACTAATGAAGGAAAATTTACTGCGAAACTCGTTGACAGAGCACTATGTAACCTATCCAATTATTCTATTTTGGTGTGACATGTATTGATGATGCAGTTCATTAGTTCGGTAAACGTTGAAAATGTGAGCTTTCGACACGGGGGACTATTTCCTGGCTAGATTGACAGGTGTAGCTAAAAGGAATCAATTTTGTTGGTGTTAAGTACATAGTGACCTAAATCAGGACCCTCCTTTAGGTAGTCTAACCACGGACTCTCTAATGGACTAGTTCAATATGGCAATACTTAGCAATGTAGGTTCCTTACAACAGAGATTACATCCACCATTTGTTGTCAATAGCCAGAATATAAAATGAAGAAAAAAAAACTAGTTCAATAGGTCAATACTTGACAGTATAAATTCCTCGAATCAAGGATTACCGCTGATGTCTATGACTCAGTCCAAAATGAAAAGAAAAGATCGAACAATATCTTTTAGGTTGGTAGTGTAAAAGGGTTAATTGTATGATCTCCACTTGACTAGTAGACGTGATCATCTTTTCATCCATTAGACATGCTCCCCTCAGGCATTAATTAATCAAGAGGTCAAACGAGCGTCGAGGGCAGTGACTGATCCCTCTTTGCAAGTCATTCGGTGGGCGCCGGAAGTATTAGTTTAGCCTGATGCTCACTGAGCCCCAATGCGCGCGTCGCTCAGCAGATGATCACCGCTGGACGCGCATCTAATTCCATTTGGCTGCTAGCATCTAGCAGCCGGCCTGATAGCTCAATTTGCATGACGAAACAACGCACGTCGAATCAACTTCGGAAAGCTACCATCACCGGACCCATCCACGTCACTGTCAGTCTGAAGGCGCCGACGCAATTTATCCACTTCTCGTCTCAATTTAATAAACTTCAAAGAGACAGACATACAAGTTGAAGAAATGGTCTTGGAAGGTCTCCTATTGTTTCGTCTTTCACGAATATCTAAAGACCTGGGGTGTCAGAAAATACCTATACTTCAGATTTCCTTACGGATTGATCTTTCAGCTCTTTAGAACCTTCGAATCAAGTTAGTAAAAAGCAGCGATTCTTCTTGTTTTGATCTATAAACACTCCTTATTTCGAAGACCAAATAAAAACAGGATTCGGAAGTCATAGGAGTTGCCCCGGGGAATCAATTATTTCGTTCCAATCGTTTTTGCGTCTTCCAGGATAGCTGGCAATTGTCGTTACTGAGGGACTTGATTTATCTGTTGCAGTTCTACTCCCTGTTGCAACGCAACGAGATCGCTAACGTTTCGCTACGATTGAAGAAGGTAACGATATTTGCGCCCACCAACGCCGCATACCAACGCTTCCAATCCCCCTACGATCCGGACACGGAAAAGGAACTGGTGTTGTACCACATGAGTAAGTTGAAATTTATTTTGTTTATTCATCATTCCGCATGCGTTTTATTGCACCTCCAAAGTGTGCGTCTAGCACCCGGCATAACATACGGCCCTCGTGAGTTATTCCCGTCGCCGGTGGCTGCAATTTGCATTCGAATGGATCCGGATCATTCCAGATTCCAGGTGTTTAATTAACGACTTGGCGAATGATGTAAAACATGAAACAGTTTTGCTGCTACTGCTTCTGGCGCTATGCAACCGCGATTAATTCAACTGTGTGCCTGTAGAAATGGTAATGCGCAACTTTATGCTTTCCGAATTTTCCGACTGCCACGAATGTTCGAATATGTTCTCGTTCGAGTGATTTTCCTAGTTTCTATTATTTACACTAAATTTTCATATGAGTTCTCATATTTATATTCAGGACGTTTAATTGATGTTTATAATAAAATATTACCATAGAGTAATGAATCGTTTAAAATTATTTCGAAATTTCGAAAAAGCATGGGAAACTAATAAAAGTTGCTACCAAAATTATATAGTCTTGTAGAATTCAAGTAGTCATTGTGCATTACGAAGTTTTGCTTCATTTTCATGGTTCCAGCCCATCAATACCTGAATGTTATTAGCACAGTCGTAATCTAAAACTCGTTAACATAGTTCAGAGCGAATTTCAATTTAATTGCGAATTGCGACCGGCGTCGGCGACTAGAGGAGACCGCCATCGATGGCATGCTGACCACTTGTATGTATCCCGTTTTCATGCCGTTGTTCTCCTGGGGGCGAACGTGCGGGGGCAGCTTAGGGGGTCCCAACAACCAACCGCTGCTAGCACCAAAGTTGTTTAATTACTAAAGCCAACAAATTTCAATTGGATTTACGACGGAAACGTGATCATACTTCGATTCGCTTTTATCTCCCGCTTGCGTTTCCAGCTAACATGTTCGGTGTCATAAAGGATATTCGGATATTCGGTGTCATAAAGTTATAAATCATTAAAAATTTACATGTGGTTATTAGAGTGCTTTCTCAATTTCGGCGCCCTGCAATTAAACGTTGGCCTCTGGTGGGTATTTAATAAAGCTAGCATCTAATGCGAATCGAGTACGAACGGGTGATTGGGGCTATGCCTTCAGGGGTGGTTAAAATGGAGACAGGCTGGCAGGTCATAACCACCCTTGCGTTAGCTCATTCTAAATGCACAAAAGTGTCTAGACAGTGCGTGACAAAGCGGCGTTATGTCTCCCTGAACGAGACAATGCGTCACTTGCTAGACTTTTTTACCCTGTTTCCCTTTCAACTTCTTTGCGCTCCTGGTTTTATTGGTTTACCTTAGCTTAACGGTTTGTTCGTAATACCAAATTTAATCGAGTATTGATTTTTTTTGATATACACATATACAAATTAATTAATTTCTTTATCCATTTATCAAACAAGGGGTTCCGATACTTTTAGTAGCAGATCAGATACTTTTTGAGTTCTCATGATCCAAGTGTTCTGAATTCACTATCTATCATTTTTGAAAGTCTTGAGATAAGTAGATCATATTATTGGATTCTAATCCAAGTTCAAAGGAAGATGAAGTTAATATTAGTTTCCTTGATTGTCCCTAGCCAATCTACCACAGACCACCGATCAATTCATCACCGACTCGTCTACGTCGTTGACCTCGGAGTTGGAGGGCAACCCACGTCTCTGGGTGACCACCAAAAAGGGCAGCTACCATGACGACATATACATCAACAATGCACGTCTCCTCGTCAGCCAGTCCAACTTCAAAGCAAAGAACAACAAGCACATGGAGCAGGTAATCAATCATGTGACATCCAGACATTACTCATACCCCTCTTGTCTAATCTCTTTTCCTGCACCTCCGTGTGAAAACGCATAAAAAAACAGGTGCTGCATAAAATCGACGAAGTCCTTGTACCCCTAATGTCGCCGAGCACGGCGGCGAAGCCGACGTACAACCCGAACGCCTGGGAGTTCCTCGAGAAATACGAATCGCTCAACATTAATCCGTTCCGTGTCCGGTGAGTAAGACTCTTCAATTTCTCTCAGTCCCTACAGCTGTTTGCACTCGCTAGATAACAGATGGCCCGGAATTACAAATATGAAAGATTAACATTGCGCGCATATTTCATAACTTGCTATCGAATCCCGACAACTGGTACATTTGGTCCATTTCCATCCGGATTGGATTGCCAATTTCTGAGAACAATCCTCACTACCAAAGACCCCTCGCCCACTTCGATAAATTGCTCCTCGGGCATTAAGTTTAAATAATTTATGAGTGTAGATTGTTCCGCGAGCGCATCGAACGTACGCGCAAGGAGGACATCTTCCGGAATGAGGGTGGTCATACATTTTTCATACCCGTTGATGATGGCTTCAAGGTGAGTGTGGCTTGATCATAGCATTCTGCAATTCAATTAGGCGAAGTGAAATATTGATAGAGGCGATCTGAACAACAATTTTACAGTCCCCACACTCGGATTCGGATTCAATCGATGCCAAAGTCATCGACGGACATGTGATCCCGAAGATGGTACTTTTCACAGCTCCGACAAAGAAAGAGGAAGCATTTCAGACTTTAGCTGATGGTGATAACATGAAGGTTTATATTACCTTCTCCGAGGAGACACATGGTCGTACAACTACAAGTAAGTTTTTTTTGCTGATTTCATCTGGGTTTAGAACCTGATAAAGAAAACAAATACTAGTCTTGTTAAGATCATAAGATGCTCTCTTTTGAATCAAAGATTAACCGTTTCATGTTTTATTTTCTGTTAAAAAATCTTAGTCTACATAAAATCTCACAATGTCCTGGGAGACAACATTCACTCAAAAGGAGTCGTCCTAGCTGAAATCGTCAAAGCCAACATCCCTGTAAAGAACGGAGTCGTCCATTTGATCAACAAACCCCTAATGGTAGTGGACAAGACAATCATCGACTTTCTACAGGTAAGAATCTCAACGTAATTCCGTGCTTACCTATTTTGTACCCGTCTTATTGCTTGGCGTCTAATTTCCACGCGGTAAATAGCTTGCAAGGGGTGTTTGTCCAACATGGGGAAGTCCTAAGTACAGATTTATCGTCTTCGAAGTAAATTACCTCGATGTAAATCACCTCTCACAGGTTTTTAGGGGACATGGACTATAAATATAGGGGTGGTGAAGTAAATTAAATTTAAAGTGAGAAGCAATAAGTATTATGCCAACCGTACGCGCCTAGGCAGGAATAGTTGTAGTTAATGCGTAGGCTAATTATGCAAATTTCAATTATCTCTGAAATGGCGTGTTTTCATTCGGATTTTCCAGCAGGTGGCTGGAAAATGTTCAATTTCCTGTGCAACTGAGTCTCCATACAGTTATACAATATTTTAGTAATAGCCGGTAATGAATTAATCTGAAGTTTGTCCTGGAGCTCAATAATTAAAAGAGCGTTTTTGTCGAAAACATTCCGGATTTTCTATCCCTATTTTTCGTGTATTTGTGTGATTTTTGAATAACGTGTGATCTGTTTTTCATCGTTCACAATTTTTGTGAATCTTTTTCTCTCACTGAATCACTGCCAAAAATCCTTATAATACGGGGACATCAATGCAGTACAAGGTAAACACACAAAGTAATTAAAAATAACAGCAAATGCTACAGACTGACACAAACTAAACAATCGTATCCATCTCCTAACACAATTAACCATTTTTGTGTGGTGTTTTATTTTCGTTTTACAGCACCATGCACAAAATAACACCCACTTGTTTTAAAAACTCAAATAAAATATGTGATATCTAGTAGCTTTAGACTCACACAATGCGCAAACAAAAACCCAACTAACACCAATTCAAGCAGCATTCAATGAAATGTGTTGATTTTGTCTACTTTATTTATGTTTGTAGAATAATTACGTTTAATTTCATATGCTTGCGAATCGAGCATGATTATGATGCATGAGTGGTTTAATTATTTCATCGATAAGTTTTGTTCATTTTTCAATGCGTGCCTAATTAATTCGTTTGAATTGTTATCAAAAAGATAATTAGATTTACTATGTCCGTAATTAATTTGGTTAATTTTCAAACCGCATGTTCACTAATGAACTGTGTTTGTCTGGAAATTATCCGGATGTTGGATTTTTGGTAAACTTTGGTTTGGTTTAGGATAAAGAAGAGGGTCCATTGAGTAAGTTCGCTCAAGAGATTGCTGATGCCGGGGACGTAGGCAAAGAGTTTCTGAGGACGATTGAAAGGGCCCATGATGGTCTCACACTGTTTGCACCTTCGAACTCCGCCTGGGATGACGGAAACTTGAAGAACTTGCTCCGTGATCCTAACAGTATGAGGGAGATCCTCAATATGCATCTCGTCCTCGACAAACGTCTATTCCTGGAAAATATCGCAGACGCACATCGACGACATGTACGTTTTTGTCTCTCTTCTCGCAGAGCTTTATTTAGTTGCCATAACTGATTTCCCCTGGGAAACCTTAGTTTTTAGTTACGTAGACACCATAGACTCAAGGCAGTTGCTTTCTGGGGCATTTTAGTTGCCTCACTTTTGATATCAAAGTGTACTAATAAATTTTTGTTGCTGTCTTGAGTCATGGTCGTAGATTACGCTTCGAACCACGCATAAACCACGTTTGTTCCCTTTTATCTCTCGTTGTTGAGTGTAAGACAAGATTGGAAAACGTTGGGGCAGTGCGGTCAGTGCTAGAGCGAGTATATTTATCTTAGGATTACCAGGCAACGACACTGAATCCCAAGAAGACGCTCATCTTCAACGTGGCACAAATTGGCGGAAACAAGACCCTAACGGTGGATGGTGGTGGTGTGAACGCGACTGTCGTACAGCCAGACATTGCAGCGAAAAATGGCGTTATCCATATCATCGACCGTGTTCTAGGGGTACCTTATACAACCATCATCGATAAGCTCCGAAACGACGCGCAGCTAAAGTAAGTTTGTTAATTCAACGATATAGGGTTTGGTTAAATTTGTATGTCTTCGTGACAGCGACACGCTTTTCCTGGGAAGCCGTAGCGGTTTCAACCAGCAGCTGAACGACACCACGCGAAAATACACATTTTTCGTGCCACGTGACAAGGCGTGGGCCGACGCTCGCATTCGTTTCCCCTCCGAGATTAAGAAGCTCTTTATGCCCGAATTCACATATCACGTATGTATTAATTACACCTGAGAGTTTGGGACATTAATTGCGACTTTTTTGTGATGGATTCAGGTATCCCAACTTCTAGAACGACACTTGGTCATATCAGATATCGCTTACACTATGGAGGCTATCAAGATTGCAACTGGTGACACCAATGATACTCCATTCAAACACTACAAGCATACGGAAGTTGAGCTCCCAACGGTTCGAGATAGTTTGAGTTTGTTTGTCGAGGAGCGACAGGATCACAGTAAGTCGTTTTGCTTCCTCTTTTCCTGATGTTCGTGCCTTTAGCTATAAACCCCCTAAAACTTGTTTGCAATGTTTGTTTATTAATGACAGTTCACGTCCTCCACACAAAAAAAAATCAAAGTTCGTTGCGTTTATTTGTGTTGAGTAACTTTTATGTATTTTCATAGATACCGACGAGCAAAGCAAAACTAACAAAAGTAAGTTTTGGAGTGCTTTCTGACAAAAACACACTACGTGGACTGCTAAAGCCATATTACCTTTCTTTTTTTTTAATCGGTGTTTGTTTCTTTCCAAATAGCCTAGTGCTTTACTGCCTTTTACAAAGAATAAAAAATGACACAAAAATCAACCATTGTATGATACACAGTTCATGGGACATTTTGTGGACCTTTTGTGAACGTGGCTGGCACTTTTCAATGCACTGAGTAACGGATGTGTTGCAGGTTTCATCATTCACTGGAAAGGCGAGAAGATTCCGGTCTTCCGGCCGAACATCGAGTGCACGAACGGAATCATTCACGTCATCGACGCGCCGTTCTTGAAGGAGGGCGACATCCGGGTTTCCGGAGCGCCGATTTCCACAATGACGCCGCATCTTCTCATGCTGATCGTCGCAAAATGGCTGCTGCTATAATGGCCGCGCGATGACGGTAGATAGACGCAATTATTTCTACCAAAAAATAAACAAGCATAACTAAAACATCAAAAAACGTAAAAAAATCTATGCATACGATGCATAACGTAAAATGCCACCCAATCACACGTGGTACATCTATTATTTTACAACGCGAAATATTACATTCCATAAAAGAACGCGAATTCAAAGGAGTGTTCAAATTTTACCACAAACTACGAGAAAATGAAGCATTTCAGTTTTTTACCTCACATGATATACACTTCCTGTAATGGTGGAATGTTTGCTGCACGTATGCGATCGTCTCGCGTTTCTTACACTTTCATAACAATTGATTCTCGAATGCAATTTGCGCGTAGAAGTTTAAGCGAAGGATAATAATTACACAGCAATGTGATAACTGATAATGATAAACATACGGCTTATAGAGCGAGTTCATCTAGATATTACTCAGTAAGCAGACTGAAAGTAAATTATTTTTAGCGTAATATTTGAAATTGATGAAATAAAATTGAGCGGAAAAAATGAAAGCCAAGGAATTTGCAAGGGAATTAAAACAAGAAAAAAAAGTAAGAATTCACGCTTATTTGTATTATATTTTCGAATGCTTATATTTATGGTGACTTTGTGCGTGTTTGGCTTTTTTGGACATTTATTTTTGACACGATCTTCAACTTATTCGAGGCGCCTTAGGCGCGTTGCAGTACATGGCACTCTAACCATCGTTGTTCCATGTTATAACTGCAGCGCTTCTATACAACCTTGTAAACTGGCGGACAAAAAACCGCAAAATAATTTATGAATTAATTATGTACATATTAAATGCGTGAATGTGTATAAATGTTCATATTTTTGACATGCAAGAAATGTTTATAAATGTTAGACCATTTCGATTCTATTTGAGAGCGGTGACGATTTAATTAGACTGTAAACGAGTAGCGAACAAGTATAAACATTGCTTTTTCATGTACACAAACAAAGATTAATTAAGTTTTTTAAAGATTATTTTCTTCGTTTTCGGTTTGGCTTTGACTCTTCGGGCACTGAAATGCTTCATACTTATACAAATATGTAAAAAATGTGTAACACATCAAACATGTACGCCGTACAACTTCGAATTACAAGTCGAGGAAGCTATTTAACATTGTTCTCTATTCTGTCTTGATTTCTAGTCGGATTTTTTGATGAATAACTTCCATCGATGACGGCGATACCCTACGTAAACGTAAAGCTTTTCGTTAACGTCCAGTTTGCTACTCTATCAAAATAAAACTAATGATTAACAAAACTAATCTAAGCGCATTATCAAAATAATTATAAATGTACACCGTAAAACACGTTCATTACACACTCGCAAATAAACAGACACACGAATCAACTACTAACACACGAAGACGCTGGTAATTTAATAATATGTGTATTGGACTGATTGTAATCCGTAATCGTAACAAAGAAATCGAAGACAAACAAATCTGTTGAAACTGTAATCATTGTACTCATTGCGCCGACGACGGAGACAAAACGAATACTTGAATGTTCTAAGGGCTTAAAAAAATTAACACTAACGACATAATGAACATGTTTAGTCAATAATGTTTTAGATGTACGATTATACTACAATTATATGTGTGTAAAAGAATGCACTGCCATTTGTGAAACTAAAAAAATATGAAACAAATACTATCAAAAAGACAAAACTTTGTAAAGCGGTACAAACAAAAAATACGGAAACATAATATTTCTTTTGGTATAATTTGCATGGAGTAAACAATTTAAACGTATAGTGCGTTTCTTCGTAGCGTTTACTTGCGTAGTGTTGAAGCATTTAGCGAACGCGTTCCGGCGAGCATTGTACGATATTTAGTTACGAATTAGATCGAGTTTTATTTTCATGGAGTAAGAGACCTATGTACTTTTAACTTGTAATTAATCACATTTTACATCATCAGCCGCATTGTATCATCATGCATTTAATGAGTAAATTTCGAACTGGAAATAAAGCATTCAGTGCTCCAAGTTTATGTTGTTTTACGTCCTTTGTACTTTCTTTTCTTCAATTTTAATGGTCTAGGTTTCTGATGAAAATTAGAATACTATCTTTTTGGGCAAATTGGCGTAAAGCCTTTATCAGAAATCATGATATCATCCGCCGCATGCGTGATAACAGCAGCATAGGTCGCGCTGTTATGAACGTTTTTCCTCTACTAACGCAACTAGCCAATACGTAGTTTTCCCACAGTATTGTCATCTATGAGTCAATTTACGAACTTGAGTCAAGTGCCCAAAATAAATTAATGATACTAGTGGCGTCATCTTCCATGCAATATCTCAACTAATTTTATGAATTATTTTGATAGCTGTGCTTTAACTTACCCTCAATCGATGGCGTTAGTTGTATTAAACTAGTTAAACATTAAATATAGGGATTCCAACAATATTTTATGGAAAATAAATGAAGAAACGCTTTTGTATAAAACATTTTCATTTCAATTAAGTAAAGAGCTATAATTTACTCTGTATCTTATCCTCATCAATTTCCCAATCTGGTTTATTTTTCTCTGTTAAATTATGAAACTTTCCATGACGACCAACACCAGTTACAAATCGTTGTGCACCTTTTATGGACTCCTCAGCCAAAACAGGCACGCCATTATTGGTTTCAAACTTCAAGAGGTCATCATAAACTTTGCAGTAAGCAGCATTATACGCAGAAGTTCTGTCGGCATTCATGCATTTTTGAGGGAATTTCACCAAAGAATTAGCCAGATTTAAAGCTTGTCCGAAACCTGTAACAAAGTTCTCCTAGAGACTTGATTTTGACTAATTTCTATAAATCTACTTGTGCCTACTGCGACAATCCTATTCGCCAAACCAACTTCAAATGCCTCTTTCGCTGGAATCGACCGCCCGGTTAGAGTGTAATCAAGTGCTCTAGAAAGCCCAACATGTGCTTGCAATCTAACTGTTCCCCCGTCCAGTAAAGGCACGCCTAGAATTATTAAAACTTCAAAAATTAAATACCAAAATACAAAAGACAAAACAAACCGAATCTTCTGCAGAATACTCCCATAATTGCATTCTCTTCGACAACTCTTAGGTCACACATTAAAGCTAATTCGAAGCCGCCAGCAACTGCATATCCACTTACAGCAGCAATAATAGGTTTTTTTATAAATCTTAAAGTTGGACCCTAAAATTCATCTCAAAATTACAACAAATTAACACTCAAAATATAGTCAACAAAAGCACCATATATCCAGTTGGTTTATAAGCAATTGTACTCCCCAATTCTTCACCTTGTGATAATTCTGCTAGATCATAGCCAGCACAGAAATTACCACCAACCCCATACAGCACACCAGCATAAGCATTGTCATCATTTTCAAATTCTTCGATTGCATTTTTGAGCTTTTCAGCGGTTTCGCTGTTCACACAATTGCGTTTCTCAGGACGATTGATGCCAAATGTTGTGATATGACTTTCCTTTTTCACAATTAACGCTAAAATTTGAGTTAAACGGTAAAATATACTAGTTAAATCTACTGTTCCGGAAATGTTAGGTTATTTATATAAAAAATAAAATATAGCTTACTATTTGATGAAGAACTGCAATATCTTGAGGTGAGTTGACCCTTCATCGCACAGAATCGACGAGCTATTGAATTCATTTTATTTTAATACCGATTTTTACATGAACTCAATTGCGTACTAGCGATCACTGTTTACAACTGAACTTTGAACAATAGTTATGAAGAGAAAAAACATTGACATACTTACTTGACCCCTGCAAGAAGTTAGAGATATGAATAGAGCAGTTATGTATTTATAAATAACCATTGTTGTAATATTAAATGTACATTTTCATTAAAATTTTACATATTCCATTAAAAATGTGAGGTTAGATCTATTTTCCGAAATTTGAAAGCTAAATTGATAACCGAAATGACGCACTAATTATCAGTGAAGCACTAAGAATTCATACTCATCTGATTCTGAACGCAGATAAGTAAAAAGGTTAAAATAAGTTTATTCATTTTATTTCCAAGATCATAGACATACATATGAAGTTTTTCTTTATTTTTCCTCCCGCAAAACATGCCTCTTTCTCTCTGGAACAAAAGGCACTGATCCTTTCTTTGAATGGGTACGTCGATTGCTCTCCTTGCGTTTTTCTTTCTCATGAATTGTCCTATGTTCTTGCTGTGCATTATAGATATGTTTAGGAACATGCCGATGTCTCGCAATGCGACGAATTTGTGGATGGCTCGCAAATTTGTCACGTAAAGAGTCGGCATAATTAAGGGCAGCTTTTTCACGGGGTTTCAACTAGAAATTATCGTATTATTAAATATTTTAACGGTTTTTATAATTTCACAATGGTTGGAAAAATATTACTACAAGAAACTTACTGGACCGAGCTTTTCCGATGCTCTAGCTTTCCAAATGCGAATATTCATCTCATCAGAACCACTGAGAATGTACTTATTATCCAAACTCCATTGTATACACGTCAATCGTTGCATTCTCTTTGTGTGATACACTTCCCGAGAATGTCCCTTTCCGCATTCGAAGATACGAATCGATTTATCGTAACTTCCGGTGACGAATTCTTTACCTGTTGGTGCGTAATCAATGCAGGTAACTGCATCGACATGGTCTTTATGAACATTTACTGGTTGACGTAAATTTCTTGTGTCAAATGAATACAAACTGAAAATAGATAAAATAGATTCATCTTTATCTTTACCCTTATCATTACAATTATTTCCATCACTTTTGTTTGACTTACTTATAATCTTCATTTGCACAAGTGAAAATAAATGCTTCCATTGGGTTCCAAACCAGCTTATTCGCTCGTAGTTTCATTACAACTTTTCTGAGTGGCTCTGTATCTCTAGTATCATACAAAATGATACTTCTATCACTTGCACAAGTAGCCAGTAAGTTATTCTCGACTGGATTGAAGGCAATATCATGCATACTATCCACACCCCATTGAAATGTTTTAATAGGTTCATTTCTTCCCTCCTCCCACAGTTGGCACATTTCGCCACATGTAGCAAATAGATTATCTCGACAACTGTGGCTTACTGCTGAGAGCATTGTCCTGCTGAGCATAGTGTTTACCGGTTCTTCCTCCTTGCCAAATTGTGGCGTGAGTGCACTCCAAGTTTTAATATTCTTATCGTCGCCGATGGTAATGAAGTGCTCACCTTCAGGCATGTAGACAACGCCTTGGAGGATGCCATCGTGGGCAACAAACTCACGCTGGCAACGTTTTTGGACGATATCCCACACTCGTACTTCTCCATCGAAAGCTCCACTTATGAGGGTTGTCAGGTGTTTTGGGTGCTTACCAAGGCAGGAGATGGAATCTCGGTGTCCATCGAGGCTACCAAGGAAGGGCTTGGCAAAAACTCTATCAAGTTTGGTGGCGTTTAAAGCTCGAACATATTCACGGGATGCTTCGAAGGGATGCAAACTTGGGTCATAATTTCGCGGCACTAAAATTGAATATATTCAGTTTTGTTCAACTAGATAAAAAGGAAAATATAATACCTCGATGGTTTTCCTTCTTGGTTTCACGTAGAAAGTCGTTCGGATCACGACTTATTACTTTAACTTTCATTTTAAAGCATTACTTTGATAACACGTGTTTGAACAATAAAAAAATATATATTCTAACCTTTAAAATAAACGTCGATTGTGCAATATTGGTTTCCTAAGTTAAGAAATATTTTTTTAAACACATCTTTGTACACAGTTATAAGATTTTAACGTAATACTATTTATTATAAAATCTTGTTTATTTATTCTACATAGATTTAAACATTTTTTAATGATTTAATATAATTAAAGAATGCAACAAAGGTTGCATAAATTACAAAGAAACAAAACCTCAAATTTTGTAATTGTTTAACTTGGGATTCTGAAGGGAATTGTTACATTAATTAGTTTCTTGATAACTAATAATAATGTTAAAAACACTTGTCAGTGGATTGTCAAATAAAAATTACGCCCCTAATCTCTGGATGATCAATTGGAAAAAAGTATTTTTGCCTTGACAACAATGTGGTTAATTTTACTAATTTGTCCCTTTAAAGTACTCCTCTGAAATCAAGAAAGCCCAAGATGCTGCTAAAACGGCGCAAAATAAAAAGACAATCTTCGAACGCATTATAGACAAAGAAATCAAGGCCGATATTATCTATGAAGATGATGTTTGTTTAGCATTCAATGATGCTGCACCCCAGGCTCCAACGCATTTTCTGGTTATACCGAAAAGAAAAATCCCTATGTTGAGTGATGCTTCACAAGATGATTCCAAAGTACTTGTCTTGTAAAATGCTCTTGTTAGAACATTAACTACTCTCTTTATAGATTCTGGGTACTTTGATCTACAGGGCCAGTGCACTGGCGAGGGACCGTCTTCCAAACGGTTTCAGGGTCGTAATTAATAATGGGCCGCAGGGATGTCAATCTGTGTACCATCTTCATGTGCATGTTCTTGGTGGTAGGCAGTTGAAATGGCCGCCAGGTTAAAATAATTTAATATTTTATAGTTATATTTTTATTATATGGAAAATTTGTGATTCTATAAAGAATAAAATATAATTAAAATCAAGCTATTCTATTTAAGTTAATACCTAATGCTCCCTGATTCCGTTTCATTTACTCTTACTGATTTGAAGTGCCTCAATTAATGGCTTGCCTCTACAGGGGTTTCCCTTAGTATCGAGACATCTATTAAATCAACGATAGAATTGATAGAAACAACTATCTGCCCCCGCCACGAAACTCTAAGCACAGGTAGCAGTAACTTACTCCGTCCACATGTACCCGTTGCCATAATGATGATCACGTGCTGTTCAGCTTGAACTATTGGGGTGTAGTGGGGGCATGTGCTTGGTCCGATATGATATTTTTACAATTTTTTGTGGAATACTTAAGTATTTGAAAAAATCTTATTGTAAAGCCATGAACGTTCCATATTGGAAGGCATTGTCCCATCGTTTAGTTTTGTTGATATGCGATGCTCAAAACTCAGAAAACATCGTTGCACTCAGGGCTGCGGTTCTGAGAATGAAAAAAACTAGTGATTGCGGATGAATAAGAGGTGGGAAAGCGTAACGATTGGGGAGGGGTACTTACTAGAAAAGAGGTTCGGTAATTTAAGTTGGTTGGGAGATTCTGACAAGTTTCCTTAAACACCTCAGGACAAACGTCCTGTTACGTTAGGTTAGATTAGATAAAGTTAGGCTACTTTTGGTTCGGTTAGGTGAGATTGAAGTTATGTTCTAAATGGATCCTCACCTTCATCGAGGTTTTAAAGGTCGTCCATACGTAGTCTACACAACAACTTTGCATATTTCGGAAACATTTTAATTATTTACAGTTCCGACTTACCGACAAACCTTAAACAAAGAAGCCCCTTCTGCTACGAGAGGTGCCAAAACATTTTACAAACAATATATCATCGACATCAGTATGATGAGATATTATATCCTTCCGAATCAACAATTGTACTCTCAGAATCTCCATCCGCGACGACCCATAGGTCATGGGGGCCTCCCTTGAGACATGATATTACATAGGGTAACAATTGAGGAGGGGTTCTTAGGAGAGTCGTACGGTAATTTAACAAGGTTAGGAGATTCTGATAAGTTTCCTCAAACACCCCAAAATGCTCTTCATTCCGAACTGAAAACCTCCTAAACCCTGGATAAAACGCAACAAGAGACCTACTTAGCTTCGCTTGCAGTGAAGACCGAGAGCGTCTTCATTTAGGTTAGGTTAGGTTAGGTGGTTTTAAATTGATCTGCACAACAAACAGCGCATATTTCGACCATTTTCTGATGTATTAGTTCTGAATCCCCGAGAATCCTTAAACTCCGAAACCCCTTATACTAGGGTGACAAAAAACTCTACAGACTACAATATATCGACATGAATATTATCGCATATTATATCTCTGGAATCCGCAATTGTACCTTCCATTCAACTAAATGCCATTTCAATATAGTATTTTATAAAATTATAACTGCAAAAGCACTTGGTAAGGACAACTCCTATTTCACTCTTTATTTGTACCATACAAATAAGTATTATTTAGTTGTCATAAACTGCAATACATTTTTATTTATTGGCTGTCACTAACCCTGCTGGTCCCCTCGAAGGAGCACCTTGTCCTTGTGAGATGAGATGTAACGGCTCGAAGCCCAATTCAGTTTCAGGAATCCCATACTGTTTCAATTTAGATTCATATGTATAGATCAAATCATCATGAGCTTTAGAAACTTTCGCTAGTTCATACTGCAAATCACTAATCTTCTGCCGTTTTGTAGCTAAGATTTTCTAAAAGGTAAATACATAGGTTACTTTCAGGTTACATTGTTCAATAAAACAAACCTCAATCTTCGAATTTATCTTCTCTCGTTGCTCCGGATTCTCTGTCAACTCACTGATAACACATTCCCTTCTTTCAGCATGTTCCATAAGAATTTCGATACGACGTGCCATCAATGCTGTTTTGGTACCGGTCTTTCTTTCAAGATCCAAGATGGATTCCGTGAACTTTTGCTGTAATTCGTTGCGCTCTGCTTCGATCTATGATCATACAAAATTACTAAAAATTACTAGAAAGCAAGATAAGATTTTATTTCACCTTTTCAAAGCGTAATTCCATGGCTTCGCTAGCCCAACGCATATCGTGTAGATCTTTTTTGGTAGCTGCTAATTTAGCTTTAGTGTTCTAGAATGGATTTGATTAGTTTTTCAACTTTAGGAATTAGTTGTTGAATGAAACGTACAGCAAGAGATTGTTTGTCTTTTTCATAATTGACTAATTGTCTTTTATAGTCGGTCACATCGATCATCGCTTGTCTTAAAGGCTCATTTAAACTTTTGTTCTCCGCTACTAAATCTTGAACTTGTTTGCTCATTCGTTCGTTTTGTTTTCTTAGGATTTCCATTTGATCCTAAATTCATTCAGGAAATTTAATAAAATTTTAGTAATCTTAATTTTAGTCTACATTTCATTTTAACATAGTTTTACCTAATTTAAGCTAATCTAACTTAACCTGACCTAATATAATTTGATATAATTCAACATAATCTAACCCTATCTATCCCAATCTAATCAAGACTAATCAAATCAAATCTAATCTAATCCAAAAAATTTAGCATACAAAATGTTAAGAACACCCAAGAATGGTCAAATTTTGACTTTCTAACATGATTTAAATGTACTTATTCGCAAAATTTGAAAAGTTCAAGATAATCATACTTTCAAACTACTAATCAAAGCCAAATTGTTGAGCGTAATATCATTATAGTAGTTTTTCATTTCATTGAAATTATGCTCATGGCCATTGATCAAATCCGAAATCTGCGAATTCTTCCTCTCCTCAACTTCAGACATTTCCATCTTATGCCTGACACCGAGATCATCTCGCAGCTGATTGAACTTCTTATCGTACTTAAGCTCCATTTCTTTCGCCTGCGTTTCGAATTCTTCCCGAGCATTGTGCAATTCCTCGCTGAATTGCTATCAACATAAAATGATACGTAAAATGAACAAGATTGATGCAAGACTCTACGATAGAGCGTACAAGCTTGAGATTCTTGATGTGATCCTGATTCGCCATTTCCTGTTCGCGACTCTTCGCCTTCAACTCGCGCTTGTCGCGCAAAAGCTCGCGTTCCTGCTCAGCATGATCGTCGCGAGCAAGCTTAATCGACACCATGGCTTCGGCTTTAGCGTCGGTGAGGTTCAGCTGATGCTCATACTGTAGATGCTTCACCTTCTGCTTGTAGAATTTGAGTTCCTCCTCATTCTGTTCGTTGGACTCTTCAATCTGCCGGTCTTTGTTCCTGATACCGTTAGCTTAGTTGAACGCTGCTACAAGGTGTTTGCAAACGCTTCGACTTACCGCAGTTTCGCCTTCGCCTCCTCGAGCTCATTGCGTGTTATTTCCCAGAAGGTGCGCAGTTTATCCCGCTCCAGCTGAAAGAAGTTGCGCTCTTCGCGTTCGCGTTCATTCTCCTCCTTGATGTTCAACGCGAAGATCTCTAGCTGCTCGCGGGTCATCGACGATGTGTCCACGCCGTCGATGATCACCGCCGCCGTCTTCCCACCTTTCTTGCCTTTTTTTGGCGGCTACAAAATTGCGCAGTACAGACGAGAAACCAATCATCAACAGTTCGTCTTACCATTTTTGTTAATAATTACAGAATAAATTATATAACCAGCAAAAATACGTGCGAAAATGACTGCTAGAGCGCCCAGTAATCATCGATTAAACAAACAACTTTTTGGGTAACTATAGTTACCGTTACGCTACAAAAAATGCCCAAAGGGGAATCATTGGTATATTAGTTGATTAGTTGATGTTTAGAGATAATACCAGTGTGGGTAGGTTACCGATTGGCTCAAGCGTAAAGATGTTGGCTTAAACTAACAATAAGTTCAATTAATCTTCGCATAGAAGATAATATGATGCGATTACACCTACAACGTCATGTGGTACAAATGACATCAACGGTTATTCTAAGTTCTTACACTTGTTACATTTTATATGCAGGATGAATGTTATTTTAGACGTGCCCAAATATCGTCTATATGAAATTTATTTCTCAATAATAGATTTTGCAAATTTCAGATCCGGCCTATTGGATACAGTCGGATGCAATATTTCAATTGAATATTATAAATTATATATAATTTCAATGAATATTTCAGGTTACCAGCAGTTTAAACATGTACAAAACACAATTTTCGATTTATGTAAATTTATCAGACTTTATAATACGCTGACGCACTAACTCTATGCCTGGAAATAATGATTTAATAATAATTGGCAATGTTATTTACACTTAAGTCACTTTTAACTATAGTTCAATATTAACATAAATCTTGTCATGTTTATTCTTAAGAATTGAAATGATTTCATCCATTCTTTGATTCATCAAACGTGTTAAGTAAAATAACATGTTATTGTTTATGCCGAACCAATTAAGTGTTTTTCTATTGAAGTCATAGTTTTTTGCTACTAATTATCTGGAATTTACTTACAATTAGAGCTAGTCAATGTTTAAATCTGTTAAAGTAAACATTTTTCAAATAAAAAACAATCGAAACATTCATCCTATCATTAAAATCCAATTATCAAATTGTTTCTTCTGGCAATATGTGACTGGCAGTACCTAGGGCAGCGAAGTATTAAAAACTTGATCTTTAATCATTTGTAAACGTTCCTCCAAACAAATCGCAGCCTAAGCATAGTCGTACATCAACTCGTCCAACTTTGTTTCAACTTGTAATAACGGTTTCGAGTGTGCCAAAGTGCTTATTGCGGGTGTCCGCCGTGTTGGCGTGCTTGTTGGTTGTGGCAAATCTACTCTGATCTAACATTTCCTGCGGCCAGGAATAAAAAGATACGAGCTAAAAGCCTAATCGCGTTCCCCCACTAGGACCCATCGCCGTACTGGGCCGCCGCCGTCGTAGTTTAGCGGCGCCCACCTTTGCTCCCCCGTTGCGCGCTTTCCGTCAGCCTGTTGCAGCCGCGAAACGACAAGAGGAAGCTCGGAGAAGCTCTGTGTATTCGCATTCGCCACTGGTTATTAGTTGCTTGGAGTTGGCGAGTTCGACAAGCCACCAAATAACTTCAGTGACCATCAGAGATTTCCTCAAAGGCTCAGTGCAACAACATCACAGGAAAAAAACGTAAGTTTCAACCAGCAAATTTCAAGGCAATTAAACCTAGAAAATTGAGTTATAAAATGAAAGTGTTTATTTACAAATTCTGATATTTATAGATGATTGAAACGTTTTTAATAGTTTTATTCAAGAATAAAAGAGTTTAGTACCAAATTAAACTCTTAAAAAATTCAACTACGATTAAATCAATAAGAATATTCGTAATTGATTAAACAATAAAATTTAATTATTAATAAAACTGGCCAATAAAACGCAATGAAAAGCAAAGGAAATGAAAGAAAATTAATTTCCACGCGCTATGACGACATTATCACCCAACCACACAAATCAATACGAAGATTAACTCCTAGGTCGTCATAGATTTTACTATTCTTATCTGCTTTCACTGCTAAGGTCAGACAAATCAGTTTTCAAACAGTGAATATTAACTTTGCGAATATTAATTGGGTTTAATTTTTTTGGTTTGATTTTACCGAGCATCGACTGCTATGGTCATTAGCTCTATTCAATCCTTTTTCAATGTAATTAGTCATATTAGAGACTAACACTATTCATAAGAAGAAGAATTCACTTTAATATGCTTCCCCACCGGGAATCGAACCTCATGGACAATGATCATCGACCATACCACTGCGCAACTTGGCTGGACAATTGGGTTTAATTACCGATGAATTAAGCAAAAGGACGCGATTGACAATGAGATGTAAGTGTACATCACAGTGGGCATTTTAGTTCAATCTATGTTTACCTAGAGTTATATTTTCTTATCGTAAAAATAAAATCTGGTTCAGAAATTATTAAAACTTATTGTTAGTAAAATCCAAAATGTTCCGGATTTATGAACATAACTTTCTACATAATTAAATACAAATTAGGAACTCTGGTACACTGTGCGTAACATATTTATAAAAAATACGAATTATTACATAAATATTTTGAGATATTGATTTAATTCGTTTTTTATTGCCGGAAAAACACCACAAAACTTGTGTGATAGGATTATTTCGATTGCATTCATTGCGATGTGCATTCAAGTGAGGAAAAAAGTGATTAACAAAAATGTAATTGTTCTACCAAGGACGGTCGTCACTATTTGGCGTGATGGTACATGTTTTATAAATAACAGAAATCTATTGACATGAAACATTGTTATAGATTACGCTTTAGACTTAGTTTAAGTATGTTTAATTTGGCAAACGTAAAATGTTAACAATAAGTTAAAAAAATAAAATTTTTAAAATTAAAAAAATATAAAATTTTAAACTTTTAAACAGTCACATGTCACATTTTTATCATTTCTTGTTTTTATTATTTTTAATTACTATTGAGTGAAAGTGGATTGTTTTTATTACATAGTATTTTTATACAAAGAGAATCCGTGCACATCTATGCCGCTAAAGAGTAAATCATGGAGTAGAAACTTGACTATAAAGAAAGAAATATTGTTCATCGACGTGGAAACTGTGGAAAGTTCAGTGCAAAAAAATTACCACAAGACGAACGCAGCAAAGTCACGAACATCTAAGAATCACGTTGTTTTTGTTATAGGTATTATGGGAATGTTACGACCATGTTGCTTTGTTTTGTTGTCATTTCATGCGTTGTTTCCTGTTAAAGGCAAACTGTTTATGTCTCCACGAAGATATAATTGTCATCATCACGCACGTTTTGCAATTTTTAGTTATACAATTTGAAATTGTAGCTAAAACATTAAAAAGTGATAATTTATAAAATCAATTTTTTATTACTTACTAACTTGGCTACACATAATTATCTTCTTTTAACCAAAAAAACGAAGATAATTTTATATGTATCGACTTTGGTTGAGTTTAATTTGTTTAATATCTGCATATTATTAAATATGGAACACAATTTCACGTCGAATTAGTTTGTTGAGATGAAAAGTGCAAACACATTTACTAATGAATTTTCTCGGCTAAAAAAATCTCTCTCAAATCTATTAAAATCCTTTGTAGCCTTGCTTATTACTTATAACTAATTAAAGTAAATTCTTACAAAATTTAGAAGGTAATAACAGGTTAAAATGTGCAAATTATGTGAGTTTTTCACGAATACCTCATATTTAATTTTTCGAGCATCTGTTGGAAATTACAGACAATTACAGCATTTGAGTGCGTTATTAATAGACAACGAGCAGGTGTTCACCATTGTGTGCGCTATTCTTAGGCGGTATTTACAAAGGCTGCAAAATTGCATGCATCGCGAAAGGGCGTGCTCTCTTTCAGCGTCCACTTGTAAATGATATTAGGTCAAAGTTTCAGCACTCCCCGCAATATGTCACTGATGATATTAGACGAACCATGAAGTTTCCGTGCAGCCACTAACCCTTTCCTGCTACGGATAGTTTTTCTTGTGCATATTTGTATTCTATAGTCGTACTCTACTTAATTAAGTCAATACACATACCTGAATGTAAATTTAATTACAACGCGTGTGCTTCTAATTGGCATGTGGTGCGATATGTTTTGTCCTCGGTATTGTTGAGCGTTGTAATGATGTGTGTTTTTGTTGCATTGAAAATTGAATTCATATTGTAATATATACAGCCTTCATTTATATATTTTTGGTTTATAATCTATATTTTTAAAGGTTCAAAGAAATTTTAAGTCTATATTTATTTTTTTTATTTTAAATAAGAGTAACTTGCTTAAATTTTCAATAAAATTATTTAATATGTAAATACTTGATGCCAAGACTTGTGCCAACGTTTAATGAAGGCGAAGGTCTCTTAAGTCAAGTTCAAGAATGTGGTTAGCAACAAAAAAGGACATGCCATAATTACAGCATAATGGTTCTTAAACCTGCGTGTATCTAAATATATCGTGTACAGTCTCTAGTTTCATCTCTAACTGTGACTAACACATTGCAATAAACAACTCTTAGACCAACATTATAAATAAATTTAACTACTATGTTTGAAAACATATTTTCTTGGAATATTAGCAGGAAAATTCAAAAATTGAATATCAGACTGAATTGAAACTTATTACATAAACATTTTTATTATAAAACCGTAAGATTCAATAAAATTATTTAAAAAACAACACAAAAAGTTGGTTGCCTTCATTCTAAATTCTAAAATAACTTCGTTTTTCACCACACTTTAATATTTTTTATTTAAACTTTGTTCTAAACTCAATTTTGAGCCATTGTCTTGACAGGTATAATTAACGTAAATTTATTCAATGTCATGTATTACTCTGATATGCCTAATGTTTGCCATTGGGTGATTTTCTCCTGATTGTTTCAGTCAAATCCAACGGACAGTCATATTGCTAAAGTGATTTTTGAACACGACTTTATTTATGTACACTTCGAACAAATTGCTAATTGTGGTAATCGAACTTAATACGTGATAAATGATTACACAACATCTGTTGATTTATTTAGATAATTTTTCCATAGAAATAATGGGTGGCTTGAAAATATACATCATTCGTTTTACGTTAAGTAAGCTTAACTGTTAAAACAACATTATTACAACTTATTGTGAGACATTAACAATCACATGTTATTAGTTAAACATGATCATTGACATTAATTTGTCAAGATTTTAATTGTCCGACATATTTTTTACGTTTCATCCAGCATTTGATAACTAAGCAAGAAGTAGAAGAATTAGGTGCAGTTCCTTTGTAATTTGCAAATGATAGTATGTACTTGGTCTTTAATCGTCGAGGTTAATCAATGAGCACGTAGGGCTCTTCCGTTGAATGTCCTCGAACGTGTTCCAACGTCCCAGGAAGTACTTTGGTTCGAGCTAAACAACTTTAAATCTTTTACAGTACATAATACAACATGTCGCTGGGTGAAAAAATTGTTGGTATCAATGAGGTGAAGGAAAATAATGGGAATTTGATATGGCGGGCAGCCCTAGCTGAATTTTTGGGCAACTTTTTGCTAAATCTGTTTGCATGTGCAACTATAGTCGCTGGCCTTTCCACCGTCGAAATATCACTCACCTTTGGATTCACAATCTTCATTTTGGTGCATGTAAGTATTAGTTGTATTTAATACTAATAGTTTTACTAATAGTTAATATTTTTCTGATTGGAAATTGCGCTCAAATTGATGCCAATAGGCGCGAATTCTAACTGTTAAATGATTTTACAACTTGGCATCAAAAGAAGTGCGAGTTACCGTTAGATTAATGCAGTTTTCCTGGCGAATTCAAACTGTACTTTCTACAAACACGTTTACGGTGTTCATATAAAGTTCTTTTGATCTTTTATCAGACGTTACAGCATGAGAAACGTGTTAGAGATGATGATTGTAATTAGTTTCCTGTGTTAAGAGGTGCAAAAATTGGTTTTATTGTGTTTTTTAGACACTGGGTGATGTAAGTGGCGGGCATTTTAATCCAGCCGTTTCGGTGGCCATGTTTGCAACATGCAACATTGGTGTCATCAAAATGATTATCTATATTGGAGCACAATGCCTAGGAGCTATTGCTGGAACTGCTGTATTAATGGTATTATCAATGAATGATTTATTTTGAGAACGAAGGGTTTAAAGGACTTTTTTAGTGTTTGTCACCCGAGAATTATGCTGGAAATTATGGTAATACTCAAATTAACGCCTATTTGATCAATGTTTGGAAAGGACTGGGCTATGAATTCTTCCTGGGTTTCCTCCTACTACTAGTGATCTTCGGTTTCTGTGACCCCGACAGGCCTCAATCAAAATATACCGGCCCACTTGCCATCGGTTTCGCTATTGCCGTTGGCCATATGGGATTCATCACATTCACTGGCTCCAGTATGAATCCAGCGCGTAGCTTGGGTACCGCCTTGTTTGCGAACCAGTTTGAGAATCACTGGATCTATTGGGTGGGTCCAATTGCGGGTGGAACCTGTGCTGGTCTGCTGTATCGTTGGGTATTCACGGTTAGCGAGTACAGTAGCGTTCCGGACAAAGAGGTACGTCGTCTCAGATAAACACCACACCAACCCTCAATTTCCAAACACAATAGTAACGTCAACAAATTGTAAAACTTATCGTAATTCCTCATCTATTGTGCAAGCGAGCGAATGTTTGGAGCGATGAAAGCGACGACAATTTGAGACAACTGACCGTCATCGACAGACCCTCACAGCATATTTAATTACTCACGCATGCAAACAATTTATTACATTTTGTCGACGACATTTTTTACATTTCGACGTTTTTACGCTCTTTTTTCAGCCGGACAGCATTGCGGACAAATCACAAACAGCCTAACACCCACAATATTTATCTCCACTTGACTGATACTAATATTTTCGCATCATGAGACCGTGTTTTTGCAAAAATGACGTCGTTTCATCAACAAACTACACAATTTTAAGCTTTTAACATATGTATTTTTTTGCAAATAGTATTAAGTATTTTAGTTAGCTTTTAAGAGAACCAAAACAATGAGGAAAGTGCAAATGCTAATGGTTTTAACAATTTATACTACGATTGTGAAATTTATTATGTGAAAATTTAACAAATTGTGTGTTCAAAATATATTTTTAGGAAATATTTTTGTTCGCTTTGAAAACCTTATCACACAGTGCCCTAATTCCAATTTCCTTTATCTTGATAGACTTAAAAATGGTTTAATTGCTGATCAAAGGTAATTTAAACATTGGATGGTGAAAATAATAGAAAACTAGAAAGAAAAAGAATACAAGAACAACGTTGAACTATTGAAGAGAAAATGTCTTAACAATATTTTACTATATTTTGTACAAATGTATTTACAATTTAATCCATTCCATAGGGGAAATAATAGTCGTCGTCGTGAATCTATTGGCAAAACCCAATTATTCATTTCAAGTAAATATATGTATAAATTAAATAAATGTACACTAAATTGCAGTCTTTTCCGTGTGTTTTTTCGCTCATAATACATTTGTTTTTGTGTTTTGTGTTCTGGAATGCGTTACAAAGTCTAGGCGACTAAAGGCACTTTATCAAGATGGCGACATCTGTTCCGTGGTTGTGTTCATATTCGTATACTCTACACTCGCGTCTGGTTTAAGTAAATGCTCAATCATTGTCAGGTCGTTTACAACCTGTTCAAATCGATTTGTATCACTCTCGCTGGCATAGGGTGCACTGCGCGGCACTTCGTAGCCCTCGTTATCGACAACGCTATCGCTGTCTTGGAGGATGTCCAGGTACGTGGGTGTTGGTCGGGGGGTATTGGCACGCAAGAAGGGTACCTGCTCTCTGCTGGTTTCCTCTTCACTACCGGATATCACTGAACCAGCTGGAAAGATCGAATTTGATTTTACCATCAGATTAATGGGTACCATCGAAAAGTCATCAGATTAATTCTTATGATTGAATAATAACAATTAGTATAATTACAAGCGACATTCACATGCATACCTGAATGATTATGATTTTCATCTTGAAAATATGCGCGGTTAGAGATGCCATCCAAGTCTGCAAATCGTTAGTAAAAGCAAGTTAGACATGCGGGCATTCATTTTATCAGTCGAATGTCTTGCAGTAATTTGAGTGATGATTACTTACGTGCAGATACAGTGCTTACGTATTGCCCAATATGGGCACCAGTCATCGCACTGCTTGCCATCTTTAGATGGAGTCGTTCCAATGTGTCCAGACAGTATTTGAACGTGGGCCGACGTTCTGGTTCTGTTTCCCAGCACTTCAACATTAGATTATGAAGCACCTCAGGACAGTTGATTGGTTGGCCCAGACGTCCTCCACGCCGTACATAGTGCAAGACTTCCAGGTTGTTTCTCGCAGGATAGGGTTGTTGACCCAACGTCATAATCTCCCAAAGAAGAACACCGAAAGCCCAAACGTCGCTTTGACACGTGAAGACACCGTCAACCAGGGATTCCGGGGCCATCCAACGCACCGGAAGCAGGCCTTCGCCCTCTTTGCGATAGTAATCATTCTTGTAGATATCTCTGGCTAGACCAAAATCGCCGATCTTGACAATCCGCGATGATGGATCGGTTGATGAGACTAGACAGTTCCGGCAGGCTAGATCGCGATGGACAAAATGCATTTCCTCCAGATATCTACATCCTTTCGAGACATCTACACACATTTTTAGCAGATCTAACAGGTTTAAACTGCCCACCATCGACTGTAATGATATAAATCAAAGATTAGTAAATCATTTAAATAAAAATAAACAGATATTACCTCGGTCTTTCTTGAAGAGCGTAAATATGTAAGGAGGTCACCACCTTCCATTAATTCCATGATAATGTAATGTGGATCGTTATCTAATACTACACCAAGCAATTCCAGGATATGTTCATGTTTGAAGTGACTCATTAGTTGGGCTTCTTGAAGAAATTCAAATTTCTCAGTATCGGACGCACCTTTCCGGAGAGTTTTAACAGCTACCTTGGTTTCACCTTCAAAACCAGATAATCCTTTAGCTTTTCCTTGGAAAACCTCCCCGAAAGCTCCACTTCCCAAAAATTTCACCAAAGCAATCTTATCTCGGCTGATATGAGGGAGCATGGAAATATCATCAGGAATTTGATTAGGATTGTAGAGAATATTAGTGTTATTTAGGATACGGGGTAGTTCTCTAAGCGTGGCCAACTCCACATCTGGTCCCCGAAGAGGCATTTTCAAAACTTCTTTCTTGGACTTTCTACACAGCCAACAACAGCCGATTAAAATGAATATAACTATACCAAAGGTAATACTAAGTGGTATTACAACATAGGAAAGATCATTCTTCCTAGCCATTTGCGCAGCTTGTGCCAAGTCAAACTGAAGACTCTCCTCACTGTTATCGCTCCACCCGTACGAGTTTAAGGCAGACACACGGAAAGAATAACGGTAGTCATTCAGAAGGTCACTGAACATCCAGAACGTATCCGTACCATTATGAATCGTATGCCAAAGGGGTTCTTCTTCTTCAATATAAGGTCCTGTATTAAACCAAGCAGTTCGATTGGCATTACGTTTAGCCCGATAATTTGGAGTTTTCAATGCCTGTAAATTATACATGATGACCGCAGCTCCATTCTCCTTAGATGGTTCCCACCATACTTTATAAACGGCATTCTTGACATGCTGTATTCTAGGTATTCCAGGAGGAGAGGGGCGATCTCCCAGGGTCTCGAAAGAAAAACGAGAGTCCTTTGGCCAAACATATTCATCCACATCCAGTGGATACTTCAAACTGAGGCGAAATTTATACGAAGTCTTAGGTTTTAAATCTCTGAGAACAACTTCGGTTACATCACCATCAATTAAAGGAGACGTTTCATTAATAGATGTCCAAACACTATTTGTGAGTAGCGCATACTGCATCGTAAACTTGTCTACAAAACGGGATACATTCCACTGTACTCTTAATTCTGTAGCAGTTTTCTTTACCAAGTCGATTTGATCAGGTTGGGGGAAAGTAGTAACGGTAACATGTCTACTATCGCTTGAGGTCTCGTTAGACTGACTATAAGCTCGAATCCAAATTGAATAGGTTTCATTCGGAGAAACATTGTGAAGATGAGTACTATAGACTGCAGCATGGTGATGATTAACCACAGTCTGTTCCCCTTTATGGCGTACGCCACTAACAGCACCCTCAGTCTGCCAATGTACCTCATAATAAACAAAGTCCCCATTCAAAGATGCTGGGGGCTCCCATCTCACTCTCAACAACATCGGATTTAGAACATCAACATTCACGTTTCTAGGTGGTGACGGAGCACCTGTATCAGTTTGAAAGACCTTCCCAGGACCTATTACAATCGGATCGCCATCTTGTTCAGTATAAAAGTTCGTAAGAGCCACGGCAAACACATATTTAGTGTATGGTCTTAGGTTGATAATATCTGTTGTAAGATCAAAGGTCTTCTTTTGTGTACATGTCTCGTCACAATTCTCATTCAGCGTTCTATACTCAGTATAGTAAATTATATATTCTGTTGTCGCCATAGTTGTGTTGCAAGGTGACAGGTAATCGGGCATCTGTAGAGTCAATGTATTCGAGGTTCGGGAAATCATCGAAACTTTCATGTCATGGTTACTGGGAGGTTTTAAACATTCCGATTTTGGGTATGGCTGACTACTAACACCGTATATTTGAATATCATTCGCTTTTATCTCCTCCGTGTGTAAAACACGTTTCAAATGCATGTTAAACATGTGAAGATTACTATCTGCCCAAAAGATATTGTAAAAGTCGGCAGTGATGGAAGATATGTTAGAAAAGATAGTATCAGCAACAATTTCACATTTACATCCATTTTCTGTGGCAATTATTTTATCAGAAGATATATAAACAATTTTTGTTTGGAACATTGTCGATCTATCAATCGTAAATGTACTCCCAGTAATTTTAGGACAATCACAGCGGGATCGATTATGAATAAATTTGGCCACATTTTTCCCACTAACTGTAGAAGTATAAAGATGTCCTTCAGATTTGACTTCATTCCACTGAAGCCAGTATAAACTCCTTTGGAATGGAGAAACCTCGATTTTTGTGATCAACTCTTGCACCTCAACAATCTTTAAGTGAATGACAATTCCACGTTCATAAAGATTTAAATCCAATTTAAAAATCGTACTGAATCCATTATTGTAAACGAGATAATACACACTCCTTTCCAACCAATCCACAGTTAAATGCTTCAAACTACCAGTAATCTCAACCATTCTTGAAAAATTCGGCATAGCCAACTCATTGATATCATTAATCCAAAATATCTTTTTCTCGGCGTATAAATATCCAATTTGTATCGGGGATCTCCCATCTTGGATAAGTGTCTCATTTGTAAAGGTGTCCATATCTTTGAGATAAATCATATTGGTAGAAGCGATTATAATTTTAGGAATAGGTTTTTCCACCTGAGTGTCAATGACGATATTTTCACTGAAGTCACCTTCGCCGATTTCGGTGAATGCGGCTACTTGGATGGTGTAATTATTTGCAAGGAGGTTTTCAACTACCAGTTCCCTAACCGTTGATTCCACAGTAAGATTCCCAGCGATGATTATTGTAGAGTTTGTAGTATTTCCCACAGTAGTATTCACATTGCGGTCTTCATACCACCAAATAATGTGGTACCCTTGCAAAATGCCGTTTGTGATCATAGGAGCATCCCATCTATAGGTCACATTCACGTGGCTAGAATTAGATGATCGATAGTCATGTGCTACAAAGGCCCGAGGATTGCAAGGTGCTTGGGGAACAGATGGGGGAGAGTGGATCTTGATTTTTGTAAAGAACGATGCTCCCCAGTATGTGAAGGCTCTTACTGAGATATGTAGCTTGGTGTAAGGAAGAACAGAGTGCCAATATTTAATCGAAGGTTTCGTTGTCTTTCTCTATAAGGAACACCAGTAAGAATGAGTTAGAATTCCAAAGTGACCTCTTAAAATATTACTTACGGTTGAATCATTTCTGGATGCAGTATCAACTTTGATTTCATAGAAGACCTCTCCATAATTAATATTGGTGACTTCATCCCACTCAATTGAAAACGAATTCCAGGTGCCGATAATTTTGATAGACTCAATATTAACAGGAATTGGTATCACGGTTAATTCCCCACTTATGTTGTCTGAAAAAAGTACAAATTAGTCTAATGAAATCAATATTTAACTGTGTCAAATTTACTGGGCATAGCATGTAAGGCATTATCCTTAACATAAACAGTGTTTAAGTTGAGGAGGTTCTTTCCATGCATGCAGGCTGTATTTCGTCCCTCCAAGTCACTAATCATGGCACTTTTGTCATCTTGCAGCCAGATCAATCGACTATTAAAGTAGCACAATGGACCAGTTAAATTGGACACCCGCAATTTGTACTCAGTAACATTTGTGAGGGGATTCGCGACGGTGCCAGCCATAGGTGCTCGGAATAAGTCGGAATGATCAGATCCGCGCACAATCCAGTAAATATGCATCTGGTCCATGTCCAAGGTCATTCCCATTACATGTAAACCTGAGAACATTTGTGATTCGTGATACTTGAAGTGATTTTCGCCATTCAGACGAGAGCATTCTAGTGTATGCCCTGTTGACCAATAGAGGTAACCATTGATTGAATCAACATGAAGTTCCTTTGCCAATGTGTTGAGCCTAATGTGTTCCTTTTGGGTACCATTTAAATTACCACGAATGATCTAAGAACAAAATACATGTTAAGGACTTGGACACTTAATATCTAGCATAGTTTAATTACCATTTGTTGTTTAGGATTACACCAGTATAGTTTCTCTCCTACCCAGTCAACTGAAACACTGCGAACTGAGTCAATATCACTAAGGGTACCATTTTCTCGACTCGTTGTATTATACCATACTAATTGTGAGGTATTGGTAACCAAAAATAGTTTATCTTGGTACCAAGCAATGTCTGTTACATTGGCACCAATATTAGAACTACTATGAATTATGGTCTCAATATGTTCGCCTATTACATCCGATTGGAGTAAACCTTCAGTGCCGGACCATAAAATGGTCGCAGTGCTATTATCAGGGTTAGATCTTAATGTTCTCCCAACGAATTCTGTAGACCAGGGACCATTACCGGAGACGGTATACGCTAAAGTTTTGATAACATACTCAGTTCCTTCGTTGAGACCATAAATCGTGTGTGACGTAGAATTGATGTCTCTAACGTAACAAGTATTATGTGTGGTCATATCTTTGATAGAAATATCGTATGACCAAGCTCTCCAAGCCCCTTTTCCTTGCCATCCCAAAATATGGGGAACCTGCCATGATATCCTCGCGGTTGTTACCCCAAAAATGGTCTCGACGTTAATTGGGGGATTTAATGGAATTGGCGTTAATTGACTATTAGTAAGATTCACCAAGACTTGAGAGTATGTATTTGAAAGTGGCGATGGATATGAATTGTGAAAATAATGGTTATCATCAGGATGATGTTCTTCGAAATAGACCTCTTTCCCGTTGGTCCAGTATAGCATATCATTTGCGATTGCAAGGGAGAGAACTGTCTCAAATCGAGGCTGCGTTGCCTTCGGTCTCATGTTCATGACCTCTTTCCCATCGAATGAAATCGATATCACGGTGTTCTTGTTTTGGTGTGCGACGAGAATCTTGAACTCTTCGTGGTCAATCGTGAAGGCACCAAGATTTTTCTCCGATGTGACTTGGAAGGGCTTCACCTCATGTTTTATACCATTGCTTATATCTGCAAGGTCAAGACGATAGATGCCACTCGTCAATCCCCAGAAGAGGTAACCATTGTATGGGTCAACTTCGAAATGTATGGGTTCTTGTAGTAAACCAGCAATGGCAACAGTCAGTTCGCCACCGGTCAAATTACACCTCGCAATCTGCCAGGCCTTTTTGCCGTCAGGACGGGATACCTCTCCGAGGATGTATAAATGTTCGTTCAGCCAGTCCATGGAAAGATCCAAAGGCAGGAAATCCATCTGTGCGGCGGAGAGAATTTTCGTCTTCATGTTGTGATTTGTTGTGTATTTATGTAGAGGCATACGAAAGATGTGGTAATCGGAGTCGGCAACGAAAAGTAACTTCTTGCTGACATGAATGGCCACACCTAGCGATGTTGTAGTTCATTAATGCGACTAATAGGACAATTTGTAAGGTTATTTTTGGCATACCCGTAATGAAAGCGTTGTTCGTATTGTAGAGGATCACAGGTTCATTTAACAAGTTGGTGCCTTGTTCGATTACAACATGGTTGGCGCCAAGAATAAGTGTAGGTTTTTCTGAGTGCTTAGCTGAGGGAAAAATAAAATAACTCGAAACACATTAAAAACCAAGGTAAAAAAATAAAGTTCATGGTATACCTTTGGGAGCTTTTGGTGTGGAAACAGAGACCACCGTCGGTGGTCCAGGACCAATTCCATTACGCATACTAATAGAAACAGTATAGTTACTATTCGGATTCAAATTTTTGCACATAAAAAATTTCGTCTCTGCTGGCAAATCCTAACAAAATGTAAAACATAATTAAAATAAACCCAAGCACATGTTGTCTAATTCTACGTTTCAAAGCAGAGATGCGTGCAGAAATTTTTTAGTATAAACACAGAAGGTTAACACATAGAAAGAAATTCCAAGGGGAAAGAGTGCAATGAACTATCAACAACCGAAGCTGGTTGTGCGTAAAACATAGATCTGATTGAGAGTAAATAAATGAAGGCACACCTTGAGTGCCGAATATCCTTTCGGTTGATTATCTGTAATACGGAGCACATAGGATAGGAGGGGGCCGTGCGGGAAAGGACCAGGTTCCCAGCTGACGGTGATCCGTGTTGCGTCGACGGGAACCGCACGTACTTTGATCGGCGCTGAGGCGGGTACCCCGTCCGGCAGGGTGCTTATGACTACACTAGGTGGTGACACAATTGGATCGGTACGTTCAGTCAGTAACAGGACGACTCTAAACTGGAGGAAGATAATAATCATTGGTTTGAATAAAATACCCTCCGAAGAATGCTTGCTACAATATTGGAGTCAGAAAAACTTCCATGGTCTCTGTCTGAGGCTAGATTATCTGATCAGAGGTTTTATGATCAGAAAAAGTAATGTGATGGAAGGTGTTATGAGTCAACATGATCTGTTCAGGTATAAGAATACAATAAATGAGGTAGCATGACACTCGATGTTCTGATCAGAAGTGTTCTGGAACTAATTGATCTGACGTGATGTAAGAAGATGAAGTGAGTAGAAGTAACAGAAGGTGGACTAAAATAGCACGGATAAAATGATCTGAGGTGAGATTTGATGAGTCTAGATAATCTGATTTAAGGTACGACATACTGACCAGCCCAGAGATCATGGACACTTTTTCCTAGACCACCAACAAAACCACTTACTCTATACTTTGTATAAGGCTCTAAATGATCAACGAATACTGTATCCTGTCCTCCCCAACTCTGATTGCGACAGTACTGCCACGCGTCCTCGCGTTCTTCGTACTGCAGAAAATACTTGAGGCCGGTATCTTGAGCAAGTGGGAAGTTCCACTCGAGGCGAAGAGAAGTCGCCGTAAGGCTATCAGCGACCAGCGCCGGCGCCGGCAGGTCCCCAAGTCGCGATTGCAATTCCATCCCGTACAAAGAGAGCGCATCATTGCAACCTATGACGCAGTACAAAGTCTTCGGCATGATTGTCGTTGTTACATTCTGTGGGCGCAAAGCAACGACTTTGTATCAGAATCCCATTGCATCGAAATCGTTGGCCATAAATACGTTATCGTATGACCAATGACTTCTAGACTCTTCATTAGATAACTTGTAGTTAAATTGAATATACAACGCGTTAATTGAATATTTTTTTTCGAATACAAACCAAGTCATCAGTCTACTCGTAAAACCTCTTAATGGAGATAATAGTAAATAAGAGGAAACTTACGCAGGCTTTCTCGCATGATGTCTCCAAGGCTGATTTCCATAGTTTACATCCTTCTTCACACTGAAAAAAAAGCATAATTATTTACCTCTAAAAATGTCTTAATAAGACTATGAGTAAATATATCAAGTTAGTCACTAAAACCCGAAAAAAAATGAAAGCATAAAAACAAGTCTGCGTGATGATAGGCCGTAAAAGTTCATCAAAAGTTCAATATTTCAAGGCGTAGAAGGATAGAGAGAAAAAAAGGCAGATCGAGTCGTTACAATAAGCTATTAATTATGATAAATTGAATAATTGTGCGATGCCGCGACGCATTTAAATGTTCAGCATGTAAATGAAGCGATCGTGTGGTCGTGGGAAGAATGCCCTCTGGCATGCAGCAAACAACTAAGTGCCGACGTCCGATGCGCTTTGTTTCGCCTTTTGCGAAGCCGTACGCAACGCACAACAATTGTCGCTTCCTGCATCCGATGGGCGCGCAATCGACCGCTTCGAACTCGTTTTCATTAGCCCCTTTAAAAAGCCAAAGCCCATATAGCCCTGACTGTATATTTAGACACATTCTTCAACTCGTCCTATGCAAATATGCGCATATTTTTCTCAACAATGCCTATACCAACACCAATGGAAAATCTTTCTTTTGTTAGTACAATATTGACCGAACACTTTAGTGAAATGGTGTGATATTTGGTTACAGATTGTTTTGTTCATATATTTTTTATGTTCTAAAAGAATAAAAAAATATGTTTATGCTTCACGAAGACTTTCAGATTTCTAAAATATTTGGAGAGACTACTACAATTTTTGTGGAGTAATTTTTAAATGATTATGTTATTCAAAATCTACTAAATTGGAACGATCATAATTTTAACAAAGTCGAATTGGCATTTAACCAATCGACCGAAGTAAAACTGAATATTTTCGTATTTTTAATCATTTGCTTTGTATTTGCAGTAATTACTAGATTCATCAGTTACTATAATTGTATATTGGGGCAAGAGGCTTATGGTATGAGAAATTAGATACATATGTTCCGAAACGAAGATTAGCAGTTGCTACTATATTTGAAACATCATTTGGAA
Organism: Mimaenictus wilsoni; assembly: GCA_027575185.1. Lineage (NCBI taxonomy): Eukaryota > Metazoa > Arthropoda > Insecta > Coleoptera > Staphylinidae > Mimaenictus > Mimaenictus wilsoni. The sequence continues at coordinate 110,261 of JAODAC010026331.1, forward strand.
TGTCTTTTATCATTGAATTCAGGCACTCTGAACAGCCCTTTAATGCTTGAGATACAAGAACATGTCGTAATGGTAAAGAATGAGTCATTTGATATTCATAATCAACACATCCCGATAACTAAGGAGAATGATTACACTTTACACTTATTGTTCTATTACTATTTATAGTAATCATAGTAAACTTCTGCAGCGATTGCCGTGGCTCAGGTAAAAACCTTAAAAATGTAAGGGTTAAAATATAAGGAATAAAAATTAAAATATATCTCAATTTGAAACAATGTACACATAAAAAAGGCGTTTCGAGTACAAGGTAAAAGACTTTGTATAATCTTCTTTTTAATCTTAATCTTTTTTTAATGGTTCAATATTTTAGAATATTCGCTTTCAGAACATATATACACAAAGATATAGAATAAGTGCTAAAATTTCAAACTTGTGTAATTTTAGAACTTTAAGCTAAATAAAATAATGAAAAACTGCGATAGGACAAAAAGCTAAACGATTTTAGATTCTTCAGAATATGCTGTTAACTTAAATTTTCAAGTCTAATAAAATAATCAGAAACAGAAAGCTAAATGAATAAATTCTTTAGAATATTTGCCTAAGTCGCCACAAAGGCTAAAGAAATTGAAATAGTACACACCTAAATAAGAAAAGTTAAAATCGAATTGTTAGTTCCTGAAGTAAACGCCGCCTAAATTGGGCACGCATTCACCAGTTTAGTCGCCAGATCTAAAAAAATATTTCCTGCTTCTGACTTCATAATTACAGGTTTGCCAAACATAATTAAACAGATAAAAGTTCCTTATAAATGTTTGACAGGTTAATTATTGATTTAAAAATGGTTCAATGTCTGACTTGTTAAGTTCCCTTCCTCACAAATACTGGATTTTTTACAACGCCACCAATAATTACTAACATTCTGGTTTAAAGATATTTCATTTAATCAATTTCTGTAAGTCTATATTTACAAGTTATTACGAGTAAATATTTAAAAAAATGTTCATGAAAAAAGTGATTTCCCATTTCTGACTTGATAATCACGTGCTTGCCGACCCAGTCAACTTAAAATTGTAATATATTATGGTATTATTGTATATTCCAATAAAAGTTGTATTTTATATACAGGATTCCTATCTACAATTCGTGAATAATAATTATGTATAACATTAAAATGTTTATAACGTTATCAGGGAAGAAAGTCACATTGATAAACAATAAAAATGTGACTATCTATACAGTTAGTGCAAATTAGCAAGCTAGTTTTAATACAAATTTGTTTGTTGCTAGCTAATTATGAAATATTGTTTACTCACAAGCACATAGCGCTTATCAGGAAACGAAATCGTCATCGACACATTACATTAAACGTACCTAACGTAATATTAGAATTTATACATTTATTCGATCGAAATTTTAGATGTTTCTGGGTATATGTCACATTTATCCCTTAGCAATAAAAAAAACTTTAAAAATTAAACAAATTGAGAATTATTTCATAAGTAGTATTTTAATGTGAATAAATACATCAGTAAATTTATATCGTATTATAAACTAAATTATAGTAATGTAAAGTATATAATTCCAAAATTGCAATTTACATGCGAACTATATAACCCGAATGAGGACGTTGCAAATGCAAGGCCAAGAGAATAAACCAACAACACAACTAACACGAATAATGTAATCATAATACCTATCTGCAATAACTATTGTGTGCGTCATTATTACGCTCGCATTGTAATCATTGTAATAGCGTCCAATGTATTTGTATTTCTATTACCTCCTGTGGGATGTCGCTGATGGAATAACGACTGAGCTTATTAGTTATGCCAACAACCAATCAATTTTAATTACCATCCACATTTTTCATAAAATTAATCACGAATTAATATCAATACATTGCGTGTCTCATGTTTGATGAATCCCATGATTTTTCATTGTCTATATTGAAGGCTGAGAGTTGAGAGTTGAAGATCATAAATCACTTGTTCGAGCTACTGCGCTTATGTCAGCGAACAGTAAAACTACTTAACGTAAGCAACCCTCGCTTAAGTGCCAAATTGGACGCCAGACACCCCAAACTCTATAAGTGATGCTTTCCAGACATTTAAAAAATATAGACCTCCTCAAAACTATCTATTTATTAAAGAAGCTCCTGTTTTTCGATGTTTTACTTAAGTACATAGTTATAGTGCTTCTAACAAGTTGTACATTACGATAAGCGTCGATAAAAAACGTAGCAGACATGCAAGCTAAGCAAAAAAAATAGATGATTAGTGGCAACAAGTTGTTCTTTGTTTTTATTATGGGCATTTTTGCTTGAATTGCGCAGGGTCAAGCTCATAACTATTAGATAAAACTCGTAAATTATGTCATAAATATGTTAATTATTAGTACAAATGTTCGTTACAGGACTAAGACGTCAATTGCTAGTAGTTTATGATTATATTTGAAGATTTAAATAAAAATATGAGGAATGAAAGATAAAATAATACTTAAGTAAGCTGATAAATGTTGGTTATTAATTTTTCACTGTTATAAGCAGTTTCTCAAAATTTGAAATATATCAATTTTTTGTTGTATAGCATTTTTTATAGTATCACAATTAAATATAAGAAATTCTAAAAGTGGAGATTCCAAGAAATGTTTAGCTTACTGTTCTATTGTCATTTATTATTATTTTATTTGACGTAAATATTTACCAAATATCAAATTTGTAGCTTCTGAATAGTTCACAATATATCAAAATTTGAGCATTTTTATTTATAATATTTAAGGAAAAAGTGAAGTATTCTGAAAGAACGTAATCTACGTACGTAAGTCTCTAAAACCGTTTAGCTTTCTTTTCTATCGTCATATGTTACTATTTTATTTGACTTCAGAGTTTAATGTACTAAATTTATGCAAATCTTAATTTAGACATTTTTTCCTGTACCTCTGAAATAAAAAAGTTAAATATTCTGAAAGAACATATTCTAAAGAATTTATAAACATTTAGCTTTCTGTCATTTCGTCATTTGTCATTTTTATTTGTCTTGAAATTTTAAAGGAACAAATTTATACATGCTCTAACTTATTAAAAGTTCATAAAAAATCGAAATTTGAGTACTTTACTCTCCAAAAATTCAATAAAATGATTTTTATTCTGAAAGAACATATTCTAAAGTATTTTAAACCGTGTAGGTTTTAGATCTATTATCATTTCTTATCTTTTTATTTAACGTTAAAATTTAATAACCAAGATTACACAAGGTGCTACATTCGAAAAGTCCGCAAAAATGAACATTTGAACACGTTTCTGTCTACTATTCAAATATATAATGTTTTTAAAAGAACCTATTCTAAAGAATTTTAATAAGTTTTGATTTTTAGTCTATTCTTATTTATTACAATTTCTTTGATTTAACTTATATCACCTAACATTGGTAATTTATTATACTAATTCTCACTTCCCTTGCGCTTTAGGTAAACATCCCAATTTAATTTAATTCATGAACTCATCTCTTCATTTTCCCAGCCAATTAAAATGTAAACGTGTGTAAATGAGTTAAGTACTTAGAATACATCCACAATACAATTAGGAATTCACGTTTGAAAATTCACGGTTATTTAAACATTTTGTGATCGCTAATTTTACCCTCCGCGGTGCTACAGTTGCTGGTGTTTAGCGAGTGTATTTAGTGTGCAATGAGGATCGCTCTTAAGTATCTTAATTGATTAACGAGGAGCAGGAGCGGTTGGGGTGTCTGTCAGTCACTGAAAGGGCGCTATTTTAATACGGATAGACGGAACGAGCGCACGAACAACCTGCCTTCTGTGTTTACATTTCGGTCGGGCACTCAGAGGCCCGCTGATTAGTGATTACGAGCATGCATGCTACTTAATGAGGAAGCGGGGAATTAAGCAGAGCATCGTCGACCCGTGTCTGTTTTCTCTCCACTTGGCAAAACTGTGTCGAACGTTGTTTATTTACTAGTCTACTTTTTTCTACCCCCAAATATTTGTGTCGATTTTTTTGGTGACTAAAATAATAAAAGAAAACGTAATTTAAACAATTTTATATTTTAACAATTCGACCGATTAATTAAACCATAAATTAGCAAACTTCTATAAATAAATGCCAAAAGATTCCAAGTAAAGTGACTTCATTGGTTTAAATACTTTGTACTTGAGACACATTCATTAATTCGCTAATAAAACTGAATCAATTTCAATTAATGATGGAATTGTGTCGCTAGTAAAGTAAAATTAGAAGCCAAACCACGCAAACTGGTCGAACGTAATCGTTGATACATCTACACGTAGATGAATGATGGGATTTTCGTTTAGTTTGTTGTTTTTTATTGACCAACTGTGTGGGCAGGAAGCGGATTTCTGCTCTATGTGGCACCATCAATGAATCGCCAGAAAATGGACATGACACGATGGTATTACGTGTTTCTGACCTTTTTTATATTTTTATAAGATACATATTGGACTGATTTTGTCAATCACATTTCTTTTTATTATATTTCTTATTATTTTTTAACAAATATTTGGAAGCAGGTTAGGTTAGGTTAGGTTTTTTAACAAATATTTGAAAGCAGGTTAAGGAATGTTGAGAAATAAATTTTGTATAATTTGTATATAATGTGTAATTTCTCATAATCGATTTCCTATAATTCAGTTAAAGACTAGTATCGTTAGATGTGTTATCATTTATTGATAAAGGGTATCATATATTTGTACATTCTTCTTTTTGTTCAGTCTAAAATTGTTCTGTAAATGCCTTTAAACATTTTAGAACGCCAAAGAGTTTTTAAAAAATGTTTAAAAAACGAAAGTTTGAGAACGTCTGGCCTATAATAAACATAAACAAATTGGCAGAGGACGCATGAAGCAAAAGATCTAATTCAATTCCAGCGTGCAATGCGGCCAAAGCGATCGTGCCTAGGCATTGCGAGCTTAGCGCCCACTTATCTCAAGCAGCACGGCACGCACATGCCATTTGGCGACCACCTCTGCATCTATTAGAACTCATTATCAATTTACACGATGCGCACACGACACGAATGTCTCCAAACCTTCGAATCATTGGCGCAAGAAAGAACAACGCATGATCAACCCACCGAAATGTTTCGACTACCAAAATTGAATCAACTGGCGAGTTCTCTAAAAGTACAAGTAAAAGAACACAATCTTAAAGTGTTCAAATGGATTGAACTATTCGCTAAATAGTGTTTACACCTGTACAGATTTATAATAAGTAATGTATTTTGTATTGATTTTTTTTTTGTATAATCTATTTTTCACTATCTACCTTTGGAATTAGATTAAAAATGCACTTTTTTCAACTTTGCAAACTACAAAAAAGTACGAATTCCAATAATTAAAAATTACGCATTTGTAAATGAAGGTAACGTCTAGAATATGTAAATAACTCGAATGAAAAGGGAAAATATTAATAATTTCAAAAAATATAATTTATTTGGGAAAATATTAGTTTTTCTATGTACAGATTTAGAAATTAAATAATATTAAATGAAAAGTTCGATTCCAAAGAGATGGTAAAACTCTAATCTAAAAAGTGCGAATTCTAAGGGAAACTAATAATTTCTTTACTTTATGTACAACAGTTGAAAATATAAGTTTCATGGGAAAATATAAGTTCAGTAAGCCCCGGAGAAAAATAGAAATTTCTCGAATATTTTTTCTAAGATTTCACTTACCTTCAAATCACAAAATGTAGAATCTTCACACTGTGAAAGATCAGTATGAGTCTGCAACAAAAAAAAACGCATTGAAACATCAATAATTGCATTGGTTACATAATGAACAAACAGGAAGTCGTAAGGGATGCGTTTATAAAAATTAATTACAGGTGCGTTTCCGGTGCTACCTGTTGCCCGTTCCACCCCGATGCTTTCTTAAACATCAAGTTTGAAACGCATCATTTTTTGAAACGCTTAAATATAACGGCTCAGACGCCGTTGACGGTTAAAAAATAGATTTGAAAAAAAAACGAACGACGCTTGCGATAGAATCATAAATTAAACATGTAAATACATAGAAGGGTAATAAAAGCAATATAGGAAATAATAAGTGATTGCGATAAGCGTGGCGCTTATCAAAGTCGAGAGATGTTGTTAATAACTTTTCGGTCATTGGTCATCGGTCATCTTCGTTACGCGCAACGATAATTTCTCGCCGGAGGACGTTTGTTTTCAATTTGGCACTCGTCGAGTGGCGAGTAAAAAAGCCCAAAGCCCGAGTCCCCCATATGCGCGTCGACGAAATGAATTGCGCTTATTAATTAACACTTATTTATGTTGATCAAACTTATGCTAGTCTATCTTGGAAAGTTTAACCGTTTGGATTAACAAGTCTGTGATGGGATATCATGTTTTGCCCGATGTATTCCAAACGGCCACACGCGTTATTTACTGCTTATTGCCAAATGTCATGACTTGTGATGTAGACAAATGTTTAAATTTAAATAAAAGATATATTGACCATTTCATATTCTTGGAAACTAAATATAGTAGTAAATAATATTTTAGAATGGGTTAAGACTTAAAAAAGAAATGTTATGTGTTATTGGTTTTATATACAAAATATTTGGGCAAATCAAAAAAAATTAATGACACAGAAGAATTACAACATATATGTATTAATATGTGTAATATAACACATATATGTATTAATATAACATATATGTATTATCAATGGTTCAGTCAGAAAAAAGATATATGCATTGAAATGTGTCATTCTGACAAATACTGTTTAAAAACAAAAAATATGGTAAAATAATGAAATTTGCAGAATTATTGTGTGATTTTAGATTAAACCAGAAAAAGAAAGATGTGAATTAAATCTGGACATGCAGTGACAAAGGAAATTAATGTCTTTTTGGCAATTTAACATTGTTTATACACAAAATATTTTGATAAATCGGAAAAAATAAGTGACAGAAAATCTTCAAACCTTATTAGAAACTAAGAAACACGCAGGTTTATGCACTGTTTTTCTATTAGAAAAGAAGAAATAAGTTTAGAATTAAACCTAGATTTCCTATCGAACTATAGTTCTGAAATAGGTATAAAACTGGGCAGAATTGGGAAAATTTGTAAGTTTATGGAACACATCAGAAACTGAAAAAAACTATGAATTGCATCAAGAAATACTAGGTCAATTTCCCGGAATAAACTTTTTATTTAAGTAAATTTTTACTTTTATTAAAGAAGAAAGTGCCAATAATAGAATAACAATTTTATCTAGTCAATTTTATCTAAATAGGGGTTAATTTAACACGACACTGATTATGCCTTTGGGAATCGCACATTTCCTGTCTACCTACAGGTAGTTTTCATTTATTCTCACCCTTCTTCCGTTACCGGTTACCCTTTTCCTTTCCTTTGAAATATGTAATCTTTGACCGTGAAATTAGTTCCTCTATCAATACCCATGCAATGGACACTTGTCAAATCAAACCTTTACCTTGTCTTTGAATTGGGGTATATTCAAATCTAAACTTTGAACTTAAAAATGTCAGTCCAAACGATTGTAATGCAAATAACTTTTTCGACTGGCCACTTTCCTGAAGTTCTCGCAATGTTTACATTTACATTTATGTCCCACAAGTTCATGAAGTTTGAAGTTAATACATGTGGGAAAATAAGTCAACCGAAGCGTCATGAATATTTATACAATGTTCATGACATATATGTGGTAGCATATATACAAGTACCGTTTTATATATTTATATACACATTTTTATTCAAGGTTTGATACCACTTGCATGCAATAAGTGCTTTATGTGAACTCAAGTGGAATTTCATCCTGGAGTGATGGACATAAAATGAAAAAAAGCAAAAACATTGGCGATACTAATATAATTATAGTTCAGATAACTAAAGAAGCTAAAGATGCTATACAAAATTTGGCAAAATCAACTTTTAATGTCATGAAGACCAGGGGTGAGCAACATTTTTTATCAGTTGGTCCCATACAATCTAAGACAATCTAACGACACCACCTTGTATCATTAGAAGCCGGCGCACAATGGCCAATTCCTGGTTTAAACCGGGGCATAAATCTCATATTACTCACAAAAATATGTATATAATATCTCATACATAATTGTTTGTTTGGGGAGAACTCATTTATGTGATATTCTACGTCACCCTGAAATAATCGGATCAATTTTTCAGTGATCATTTTGATTTTACAATGACTTTGAAATTACTCATGAATATATGCTATTTTAGATGTTAGACGGGGACAGTGTATATAATATATCAAATATATACATTATAAACATTCAAAATAAAAAAGCACAATGTTTCGCAATATAATTGTTTACTCATAAAATTTTCGGAATAAAGAAGTTGAAAAAAAAGTAGCAAAGGAAAGTTGGGGTCTCAGAAAAAGCTCGTGCGTATATTAATGAATTACAAAGCACATGGCCGTTAATTACGAACTGCACATGTCTGCCTATTAAACGTATGATTAAACAACACGCGTACCAAAACGGCTCCAAACTTGCACGGTAGCAAAGTAGTGTGATATCGCCGCTAGCAACAGAAAAAACACAGGACCGAAATTAAAGCACGCGAGCAATGCACATGTCGCAACCAATGTCGAATTCCTAAACGTTAAAAAAATGAACAAGATTTATAAGCTCATATAGCTATATCATAAGTTATAGTATAACTCAATCGTACTTTCGTTTTTTTCTTCTACTTTATATAGTTACCTGTGAACGACATTTATGAACACACAAATCAGATATGTTCACATCCAGGAGTTTCGACGAATTTGCCTTGGAAAACACTTGAAGGATAACTATGAATGCAAGCGCAAGTCGATGGTGAAATGCGCGCATTTTTACTCCTCAAACTCTTTTAACTCGATGTTATAACTCGAACATTATTTGCGTACTTGTCCTAGCGTTATCAACGTGTGTTAATGATGCACTGTCGAGCAACTCGCGGAATGTCAGGTGAAATGTTATTGTCGGGCGAAGGGAAATACCGGGACACTTTTCACGATGACGGAGACGGAACGCTTTGCACGAAAAGTTTTCAGTGGCAGTAAGTACGTTCGCGCTGCGTGCACGAATGCTTGTGAGTCGGGTGCCGGTTGCGCTTTCAGCTTTTTCGAATTAACTCCGTCCCCACTATGCCATCATCAACCATCGGCATTGTTTGCGAGATACTTTACGAATGATGCGCTAATGATTGCTTCCGCTCGATACGTGCGTGCCCGTGCTGCATCTCCAATCCCAATGCCGTGGTGCCTGCTAGCCTCAATATGAAATTGTTTTTCGGACGCTTTATGCTCATTTACAAAGAAAAATGTGTTAATTACAGCGCTCATCCCTCATATTACCCTAGCATTTCCTTCTTAATTTTCATAGTATACATGAATGCTTGAAATATATAATTATTACATTCATTAAAGCATTATTAAAAACAGCACGAAATTAAATGGAAATATTAGCGAATTCTGGAAGTTAATATTAAGAAAATTAGAATACAATTAAGAGAATTAATTAATTTCTTTCTTTTCATAACTGGTGATTCCATTAAATGTACTTTCTATAAAATGTCATTTCGATTACGTGTATTTTCGATAAAATAAAATATCAATTCAATACAAAAATACTTCAATTCGATCACGCGCTTCAACGTAAAGGTGAAAAAAATCAATGAATTATAAGATCGAATTCCAGTCAATAAAAAAAAAATTCAATAAATTTAAGAATCAAAAGTAATTAGTTTATAATTCGAAATTCGTTTAAATGTACTATCGATATAATGAAATAATCAAGGTTTTATGAAATAATCATTTCATCAAATGTATTTTCATCAGCCCACCTGGGCAGCCTAGCGGGTAGAGCGTTTGTCTATTATGCAGACAGACGGGGTTCGAGTCCCTGGGGTGGACAATTCATCATTGTGAATTAATAATTAATTCAGACATATACAACACACACTTCTACCCTACCAACAATCAACTTTCAACAATTAAACTCTCAACATACGCATAAGATGCAACTCTCAACACTTCACACTCTGCAACATACTACTTCTACACAAACTGTTCAACACCATCAATAACAAATAACATTGTAAACGCACCGAAATGGTCGATAGACAATAACATTTATCAATTATTATTATTATTTCATTTCATCAAATGTATTTTTTGATGAAATGACAACTCGATTTAATGCAATTTCGACCAAATTGAAAATAAAAATCAATTCAATAGGCAACTTCAATCCGCTAATACGTATTTTCGGTTAGGCGAAAAATTCAAGGAATTATATAAACAAACTTTCGATAAATTGAAAATTCTAGCAAGTGTATCGTCCAAAAAGTGAAAGAGACGTACAGTAAATTAAAAAATCAAAAGCAATTAGTTTATAATATGACTAAGAACGTTGAAAAAGAATTAATGACCACAGTAGTCGATGCTCGATTAGATATAAAAATAAGAGCATTTCAATATGACGATTCAATTAAATGTACTTTCGATGACAGCAATTTTGTATTCCTTCACTATGGTGGAAAATCAATGAATTAGGAGAATTTCGATGAAATGACCATTTGTATTTAAATAAACTTTATTTATCATTTAATAACATTCGTAATGTTAAAATAGTTCGTTAAATTTATACAAATCAGTGCTGTGTATAGTCGTATCAAGTAAATATTATACACACATCTAAAGCAGCAAAAAAAGTAAGAAAACCATATCCTCTCCCTTATTCCTCGTATTATAAAACCGGCGAGGTCAACTCTTCCAAAATAGCCTCCGTGTCGATTGTCGACGAGTCGAGTTTCGTATTGCCAACGACACTATTAACCATTGCAGTGAAGAATGTTAGGTGATTCGGATTCTCCGAGTAGCGCTCGTACTGCTCGAGCGAATCATGCAACTTGAGGAGTAAACTGCCATAGTTTGCCTTTACCACGTCTAAAATCTGATCTTCGGAAGGCGTTGATAGATGCTGCGAGGCCAACCATTCTTTAATCTTCGGCTCGAAGTGCTTACTAATTGCTCGAATATTGATCAAACTGTTGGTTAATTTCTGGGCGTTTTCTTTGAATTCGCTGTCCATGGTTTCATAACGTAGACCTAAACATAGAACATTCATCGAAATAGGGTCTAGAGTAAAAATTCATCAAAGATATTGATGAAAATCGGTCATTTCATCGAAATTTGAATAAAACAAAAACGGACTATTTTAAAGTTGCTAACAAATTGTACATCGAAGAGTTGAGTAGTAACATATAGATTTAGGAGCATTTCGATGAAATGACCGCTTCTTGAATGAAACGACAATTTGGTTAAGTGTAATTTCAAAAGGAGGAAAATATTTTGCAAGGAATGTAAGAGAATTTCGAAGATGTAACCATTCGATGAAGTGACCCTTCGATAAAATGAACTATCAATAAAACGATAATTCGATGAAGTGTTATTTTGGCAAAGTGAAAAAGAAATCTGTGAATTTGGAATATTACGATAAAATGGCCGTTAAATTCAGTAAACTTTCGATTATTTCATCGATCGATCATTCGATTAAGTGTACTTTCGATAAAGGAAAACAACATTCAAGTATTTTATGAGCATTTCGAGGATATGATCGTTCGGTCAAATGTACTTTCAATGAAATGACTATTCGAATAAGTATACTTTGAATAAAGTGAAGAAAAAAAATCAATGAATTAGCATAATTTCGATTTGATCGATTTTCGATGAAATAACAATTGGATTATGTATACTCTAGACAAAGTGAAAAGAAAATCCAATTAAAAAAACCTACACATTGCATCCAAATTCGTAAAAATATCCGAATTCCGTATCAATTCGTAATATAGTTCATCATAGCTGCCGGGTGTTGGCAAAAACGTATCACCATACGTAATAAAAAAGTTCAAAATATTGACGATACGTAGGCACAAATCAAAAATATTCATCTTCTTCGTTAAGGTGCTCTCGTTTTGTATCAGATATTTAATCAACGACGTTAAGCTCTCCCACAGATCGATCCACTTGTAATTGATACGAACGCGACAGCGTTTCTGATAAACGAGCAGCCTATGGATAACGCCAATCGCCAACATGTACAGTTCGAGAGGCAGCTTCTTCATTTTGTGGCTAACGATGAATTCGACGAGAAGATCTGCGAAGGATACAAGTTATTATATTTGCACTGAATGCAGCAGTGCTTTTCTTTCGAAAGCACGCCTACCTAAAAGGATGGCGACAAGTGGTTGCGGCGACACAGCTTTTGTGTTCGGCTTCTGATGTCTCATCGGCATCCTGTGCAATTGCACTTTGAACGTTAGACTCACGTCGTGCATCAGCGAATTCGCGTATTGATCTTCAGCGATGCAGCTGAGGATGATAAAGCACAGCTTCACTGTGTTTGTGCCGGAATCCGTTTTCGTGTCTTGCATTACAATCGAGCTTTAACAATTAAATAATCATATTTTACAATAAAAATTCGTTTCATTCTCTTAGCACTTAACCACATTTATTTAAGGTTATGTAAAAGAATTCTCAAATTAAATATAATGAATAGATAAAAAAATATGTTAGATTAGGATGATATAGGTTGTGATTAAAAAATACTAGTAGTGACTGGAATTAAATCATAAACTTATTTTTTACATGAACGTCAAAAAATTATTTATAAACATCTGGGAGTAGTAACTATAAGAAGGTTAGGTTAAAATAAGTTTCTTTTTACCCTTTGCTTATGTTAGGTTAATTAATAATAATGATATCTATGTATTTAGTGACTTTTGTGATTGTCTACGTGTAAACAGACAAATTCAGTCAATTGATTTAGGAAGAAGTGTCTGGCCCATTTATTTAGACGTTATAGGTATGTTATTTAACCTAAAGTATTTGACATTTTCTTCAAAATTTCACCATGGCAAATTGACAAAAACAATATAACCAATTAAATAAATGGAGACGAGGTTAAATATGAAAAAAAATGGTTATGTCAGCGCATACTTTGGAAACCTCCGAATCTAGGCAAACTCAGAAAATATTAATTACAAAAATACTGATATATCCCCAGAAAAACGTTCTAATTTCTCTAAAAAACACCAAACATCAAAAACTTACCAATATTGAAAAAAGGTGACTAACAAATTCGAAGGTTGAGCATTCACATCAATCACAGGCACATTCGTAAGATCCGGCGTGGGTCCCGAATTCAGCGTGTTACTCGGTGACGGTGGCGAGCTAGTATCAGTCTGCATTTGTGCCAAAGTCGTGATAAAATTTCGATTGAGATGAATCGCTTCATAGAGCGCCAAAAGCAGTGCATTATTCGCTTTAATCTTCTGATTCCTCATGCCTTCCTCCTCCGAGATGAACATACTCCCTACACGGGTTGTAAAAGTCGACAGTGTTGACAACCACGAGGAATTCTGCGCCTCCGCCTGTTGATTAACAAACTGCTTGCAGAATTCCGTCAGCGATGCTGTGATAACTTGCCCGTAGCCATTCAACGCCAATTCATCGTCAATAATCGATAATTTTACAATATATGGATTGGCAGACTCATGCTTTCTATAGTTTACCAACAAAGTGAGGAGGAGGACGACATCATGTCCGTGAATTTGCCTCGTTGCAGCCTCGCCAAGCAACTGAATCATACTCTCAAAAAGTGGCGCCAGCATTATGTACTCAATCAACGTGTTTTGATTCACATTTTCGGTCCCAGTGACAAACACCAGTAGTAATTTCAGGCATAGACCTTTTAAACTGTTCGGGTACTCACCAGCCAGGAAGAAATGACAATGATTGAGGAGTTTTTGCATACGTTCTTCAGCATTCTGCACGCCCATCAACAGACTGATTACATCAAAACCAGGTTCGTTGCTTGTTTTCTTATATATCGAATGTACGAGTACGCATAATGTCTGCATGGCAATAACTACACAGATATGCTTCTCGTGATTTAACGCTTCTATGCATTGTGCAAAAAGAGCATTGATATTTTCCTTGGCGATTGTAAGTTGTTCAGGCGTCAGGCGAAGTAACTCACTCTCAAGGTGCAATAATTTTGGTTTAATCAGGAATAATTCATCCCAAAACGTAGGATTGTTTTTGGCTAACTCTTCACCTTTAAGCAGAGACTCGTAGATTTGTACAACTTTACCTTTGAGTTGTTTTTTCGACCAGGAACCACTTCTTTTCCTTGCATTCATTGTTTAAGGTTAGAATCGTGTCGTATATCTTTAAAATAATCGAACTTAAAGGTGTAATTTTCAAGTTTAATTGCTATATTTTCATATGAAACGATGAGTTAATTATTCGTCGATGCAGTTAGAAGGTTTACATGCTTCTATAGCCGATACTTTGTAAAAAATAAAGTAATAATGAACGTGTTTGATGTGTTTATATTTGTAAAACTTCACAAATGTCAAAATGAATAGATTATAGTGTTTGACTGGTTGCCTTGGTATTTTTTTCGAAAATAAATCAAACTTTTATGCAATTTTTAATAAATAATTAAGAGACAAATTCTTTATTTTCCTTTCTTTCATTCTCTGCAATATTACTGCAATTGTTAAACTAAATGATAATTCAATGTTCAAAAGGGGCATTATTTTTTTTGGAAAAAAATTAGTATTTTCCATAGGTTGGTCTTCCACCCCTTCGGGGACCACATTTTGTGCCACTCACAGCATTATCAACCGAATTCATCCAAACTCTGAAATTGATTTCATCGTAATTTAGAGTACTGTACAGGAATATGGGCATGTTGTTTGTTAGTAAGATGATATCGTCTTTATAAACTTTCAGGTCACAGGGATAGATCATCTTTTCATCATTCTTCTGAACTATATCAAAGTTCTCCTTGACGAATGGTTTGTGGGTGTTCCAGCAGCCCAGAGCGTTCTGATTGACTAAACTTAGAAAGAGGACTCCTGATGGTTTGTGGAGGTCTGTGGCTGATGTTTGGGCCAATTCTCCTCGGTTACCCAAATCCTAAAATTGTAATTAATTAAAAAAATCATCTTCCACCTTTCTACCTTTTACATATATTATTTTTTTCTTTTTATGTATTCAATTTTTGGTTATTTTTTGTGTTGAGTTTTATTCCTATCTCATTTTCATAATATCCTACTTCATTTTTTACTCTATCATTCCCAATTTTTCCCTGTACCCATATTACCCCTCTCCCCTACAACACCTGAACTATATCTCATTACCCCCGTCCCGTTTTCCTTTCTACCAGATATTTCCATTTTCCCCAAATTATACCCTGATTAAATTACCTGAAAATCTTCCCCATGATATGATCGTGTTGCCATAGTATTATTCCTCAGAAGATGCGTAGAGACCTTATACAGATGCGTACCAGCCATGGAGTGGAAGAACAAATCACGACTTCCATCATTCTTAATCCCTGACAGAGCAACGCTGAAGACACCATCGTTCCATTGGAACCGCTGCCCGCCAATATTAAATTCACCAGCAGAAGGTTCCAGGTAGAAATAGTTATGGTTAACCCGCCAAGAGTCATCATTCTTCAAACTGTAGACAATCAACCCATACCCCGCCAAATCTGGCAAATACGCATACGCGTTATCACAAGTATCAGCGGTAACATCAACCTGAATAAGAGCCAAGATCGTTGGAGGCCTCAGATCAGAATTCTTGAGTTGGTAACGTTTGATCATCTTATCAGTCTTTAGATCGAAGATAACTATGGATTGTGGTTGAACATCATTACGGTTTCCTAAGATATAAATTCATTAGAATTGCTTATGAAAGACCTATAAAAAATAAAGAATAATAGAATTAAAGGCCAACCAGGAATTTCGATAATGCCGGTATCGATAGCCCATAATCGATCGCAGGGATCAACTGCCACACGATAGATCGAGACAAGTCGCTCTGAAGCAGGTGCATCCAATTGGTTTACATCCCAGTTTGGATACGGTGTCAGGGGGACGTTATGCTTAGCAGGACTGTTCATAGACACGTAGTTTAGAGTTGATGGTACGCCATTTCTTCGTCTTGGTACCGTTATGAATAATTTATCCTGCCATCGGTTTGCACCCATTGGAATGTTGTTTTCTATAAATATCCAATCAAGGGTAATTGAAAGGAGTTGCAAAATGTGATTGCAAGTAATTAAGTCTATCTGTGATAATGAAATACTTATTAATATACAACTGCAAAATGCATTCATTTAAATTCAAAGGCAATAAAGGCTGTAAAATATTAATCATTTCAAAATAAGTGAACTGGGACACATATTCCTGAATATTCTATAAAGAGTTTCAAAAAGTAACTTGTTTTTCAGTTTTCTTTATCTTATTATTTATTTTCAAGAGGAATTAATAAAAAAAAAAGATAGTTAATTACAAAAATGATTTATGCTCCTTTTTATTATTGTTAGATCGAAAAAGTAAATCCAAGGATAACTTCTATAGAATCACTTCAGGATCAGTTGTAATGATTTATTTTTTTCATGTAATTACTTTTTGGACGTCAAACAAAACACATCCGTATCCTAATTCAGAACAGCAAATCAAACATGAACTGTGACTCTTGATTATACTATAATGATAGAAACTGATAAACAAAAACTGGGACTCCACTAATCTAATAATTAGCGCAAGCGTTTCTACTTACGATAAATATATTCAACATTTTTGAAGCCCTCTTCTTCAGCAGTAGTTGAAGCTGCAGTAGTTGAAGTTGGAACTGACGCTTCAGTCGTCGTTTTCTTCTGATTCCTATCCGTATTTACACTGCCCGGAAACGCAAAATCCATCCCAGGAAGTTTATGAAGTTTCTCCTCAACTGTACTCGATCCACCACCCTGATAGGGCGGCGTATGAGGACGATATCCTCGACCACCACCAAACCTCGACGGTGTTGGCCAGACATAATTGATTCTAGTCCAGGTGAACTCCTCGTTCAAACCGGTACAACATGCGCCGAGAAAATAGCCAGCAAAGAGGAGCAAAAACCGATACATTCTGTCACTATTGAACGCTGAATGAGTTATGCAGTGATCTGACCGGTAACCGATTAAATATTAAACGATTCGCGCCAGTCGAACCACGCGCAGAGATGAATTAATCCCGCCTTGTAATTCGCACAATCTGTGAGATATGAACCTATCGTGGATAACCACTAATGCCTTATATTAAGCAATCAATTCGCCTTTTTTTACACGATTGGCAAGGTTTTCATGGTAATTACCACAAATATTACCGGTTTACGTGTGAAAAATCTTGTACACAAATTGCTTCATGCCCACCTCGTTAATTGTAAGCGACAACATAATAAAACAATTAAGCAAGAGCCTGTGCCAGATGACCATAAGATGACCTCAAACATTTTTCTTTGTAATTCAAGATCATAAAAACGTGTTCATCTGATAAGCAAAGTTTAAGCTTGTTTAAGTGTATTGTGAGCAATTTACTCAGTAACCTTGACAGGACGCAATGGACTACAACCATATTTTCGTTTTGTTTATTGTTAGCAATTTATGGCTAAAACAAATCTGTACAACCAAATTTGACATGCAAATCTTGATATAACGGTAGTCTTTGGCAAATTGAGGCAATATTTGCAAACCTGTTGAATGAGTTTAGCTAAAATGGTGATTATTTGCCATTGTTAACGATTGACACGCCATACAAATTATGAGCTGATACAACTTCCTTCGCCGTACTGCAATCATTTAAATGTGGATTTATGCCGCATAATAACATCAGTACAATGCGGTAATTACGGCGATTACAAGTGATGAGCCGCGAATTTGCCAAGGTGGGGGCTACCGGTTTATATAACATGAATTGGACCGGTCAGAAACGTTACATTTCGAGTTTAACTTCTTCAGTTGTGTGTTCTTGTAAGGTATTAATTTTAATCGCATAATTTCAGAAGGCGATATGAAAATCATAGTTGTTTTCGCAGGTAAGCAATTGACAGATTCCAAAAATTGTTTTTACGTAAATTGATAATTGCAGAGTACAAAAATAGGTATACGTAAAAGAGGAATTACCATGTACTTGATAATTTACCAACAACGTCATGGTCGTTTATTCTAAAGTGATTTGTATATATTTTAACAATAGGGAATGTATTACCAACGTTAACAAAACATTTTAAGAATTATTTTAAGGAATTTAATGCGTAGTACATTAATTTAACATCACAAAGATTTTAAAGATTTTTTATGACATGCTTTAAAACTATTATGATGCAATGTTTATGAATTGAAATATGTTGAAATAATGATATTTAAACTTGCGAAACTTGTGTTTACAAAAATCTATAGATTTTGGTATCAAAACGTCTTGAAATTAATATTTTTTGGCATAGATATTTTTAGAGATAGGTTAGATGAACATTGAGATATGGATTTTACGACGAATAGTCATTTTTCTACCATTCTTTTCGTCAATTTAAAAGATATATTTTATAATTTTCTATATGTAGCTTCGCAACGTCCATCTGAAATAACTAATAAAATGTGGATCTCTTAAATAACTCAAGAATTGGTGTTAAGGAAATATATTTGAAATCAACAAGACTTAAAACTAAACTTATGCTTTTAAAATTTTAACTTTTCTACTTTTTATTTATATACATTTTGTGGTTTTAAAACGTTTGGTATCAATAAAATAAATAATAATAATAATAAATAACAAATGCTACTTTTTGGATTAGATACCAAATTTTATGACGAGTTTTATTGATTTGTTCATCATTCTGAGATATATTCTTCAAATTGCTATATACAGTAGACTAAGCTTACACTTAATCATTTATTAAGGACAATTCCTAAAGAATGGCATCTAAACCCGCTAAGTAATGCGAATATTTTCTCGAGACACGAAACTATTAATGAAATTGAATTCGTGGTATTCACGTGTGGCGCCTTAGGATTCAATGTGACGCCTTGGGATTCACACGTACCTACGACGTAACAAGTGATGTTGAAATGGAGAGTATATTTGACATTATGAATAGGCATATGGTCGGATTAATTTAAATTTAATCTAGAAAGCGTTAAATTAGGCGTTATTTTATCAAATTGATAAAATTCAGATCTAACAAAAATCTAAAGCAAACCACATTGGACAATTTTTTTTCATAAATTTATAATCATGGATGTTTTAAAATTGATGCTGCAATATTTACTATGTTCAATTTTGTTGTTGTGTACGCCTCTTTCTTTTTTTCTCCCCAAACGCCCTCCGTATCTATTCTACTCCTTTCCCTGCCTCACGCAACCTCTTTTTCAGCGCCCTTGTGTTCTTCCCTACTGCTTCTTCCAGTATCTCTACTCTCAATATATTGCGGTACCGTTCCGATTACGTGGAACTCTTTATAGCCCAGATTATATCTGCATCCCTTTATTTTTCCATGCCTCTCCTGATCCTCTACCTGACATTTTAAGCACCTACCCATTTCTTCCACTGCATTTCTTCATTCAGTATCTTCTCTAACCACTTCTCCGATCGCTCAACTGCTTCAAGTCCGTTATACAAAATAACTAAAATTGTTCCAATTTTTAGTAGTGCTGCTAGCTTATGCAGCAGCATCCCCCGCAAAAGGCTCAACTAAAGCAGCCTTAAAAGCAAAGCCATGCTTAAAAACCTGCGACGATTCGTATACACCCGTTTGTGGTGGAGATGAGGTAGCCAAACCAATTACCTTCGGTAATGAATGCGTCTTGACCAACTACAATTGCGAGCAGGAAAAACGTAAGTTAATCAACACCAAACTAGATTAATTTGTACATTTATTATTAACCGTTTTACAGACTTCAAGATCCTCTCGAAAGGAGAATGTCCTGGTGGTGGAAGCGTGCGTCTTTCGTAATATCACAATATTACATCTAATTGTAATAGTATCATGCAAAAAGTTAATTAAGCTAGCTGCAACGATTTTAATAATCCTCACACAACGTGTTATTCACTTTTGTGTAGCCTGTAAAATAATTCGAATGAATTAAAAAATGATTTAATCTTAAAATGTGCATTTCACGTGTTTACCTTTGGTATGATTCTTGCAATTTGCCAAACTCATCTTACATTCGTTGTCGAAGATTAGGTAATTACCATCGATGTCTTCTGCGCAGATCGGGCCTTTCATATGAACACAGCCAAAGTCACACGTAAAACTACCATCACTGATTAATCCAATAAAAACTAAGATATTTTTCCTCAATTAGAAATGCAATTAGAAATGCATTTATAAACAAATAAAATTGTAGAATTTAAAAACTTACTCAGTAGGGAAATCACAATAACTGCCTTCATTTTGTTACAAAATGAGTTTCAAAAAACTTTACCAAGAAGAACGTTTAGTTGGTTTTCGCAAATTAATGACTTTTCAGCGGAACGCACCGATTTATAAACTCATGTTTCGATAAGTGTAAAGGTGTTAAATAATGAAACGTGCGGTGCTTTATCGCCTTCGCGTAAGGTTACGTATATTCTGGAGTGATTGCGAATATCTGCGACATGACAACGTACAAGTGATAAACGATTCACTGCCGTTTGAATATTTTGCAGGGCGTCGGTAATTTGCTTATCAACTTTTCATGTGTCAAAATGTTGCAATTTGAGCCAATAACTGGCGTTTCTATTTTATTTTTCGTTTGAAACGAGTTTCTATCGGCTTAACACGCACTAAATACTTTTAAATATAAATCAATTAGACATATTATTAGCACCTGTCAAACACTTCTGATGTTAAGTGTTTATTAACATGTTCGTAAAGCATTACAAGAGTTGTAATACATTGTCATTTCATCCTTCAGTTGAGTTCTTGCGTTCAAAAGGAAGTAAAGAGGTTTTTAGGATTTTCCTAATATTCAGGGACATTTTCAGACTCTAAAGGATAACTGTAAATCTAACTAGTCATGAATGTCTCCGGAATGAACTTACAATTAGTTAGATGCACGAAACTTGTCAAATTACAGGAAAGCAAAGAAAATCATTTGTATTGCGGAATGAAGATGAAAAATTTGATTTGAGACCATCGCCCTTTAGACAACTATGAATACTCGTTAGACTCTTTAATTGTTGTAAAAATTAATACTCGTCCTTAGAAGTTACAGGATACAACCCATATCGTGGTGAAAAGATTTGAATAATTAGAATTTGTCAATTTTATTTTATTAATACTACCAAATATCTCAAAAAGTGTTACATTTAACATCTTACTTTTTTAAAGTTCCTTTTCTACTGCTTCATTCCAGCTACTATATTGTTGAGTACAAAGACTGGGACAAATTGTTTTACAATTTGACATCAGCATACAAATAATAATTACTTAAATAGCAATAATACAATTTTAAAAAAATGCAAAAAAAAAGTTATGGGATAGTTACCAAATCCAAAACAAGAATAGCCTTCATTGTTACTCGGTTTGACCACAAATATGCCAATTTTCATAATGTCCAATTATGAGAGGCACTTTATGTACATCGTGCGTCGCAATTATGAATCCAAAAAGGTATTATCATCGAACTTACAAAAATTTAACCAGAATTGCTCTAGAATCATCCGTATTACGGAATAAAGATTAAAAAGCGGTTCTAGGTCCGTCAACGTTGAAACCTCGTGTCAGGGACAACTTTGAATACCTATCAGACGCCAGAATTATCGTAAAAATGAATACTCAACTGATAAGTTGGTGCAAAAAAAATTAAATTCAGGGTGAAATGAGTTGAACAAGTTGGATTTATCCATTTTATTTAAGTTAATTAATACCTTCAAATAACTCAGAAATATTACATTTAACATCTTCCTTTTTTAAACGGTATAAATTCTAAAAAATAAAACATCATATTAAAACTGTTTAGAAACTACAAATTATTCCAACATACTTTTTTCCAAATCCAATGGACAGTTCTCCATAGCTAGCATACAAGGATTTCGATAAAGTTTCTTTTCTCCTGCATCATTGCGGGCACAAATTGGATCATATTGTTGAGTACAAAGACTTGGACAAACTGCTTCACAATTTGTCATCATCATACCAATAATAACCACTGAAATAGCAATAATAAAATAAGAATGCATAGAAAATTGTTATGGGATATAGTTACCAAATCCAAAAACCAGAATAGTCTTCATTGTTGCACGAATTGACCACAAATATGCCAATTTACCTAACGTCCAATTATGTGAGGCAATTTATATTTTCCGACCGTCGCAATTATGAATCTATTAAGGTAATATCATCAAACTTACCACGATAAATGCAATTATGACGAAACTAGTTTTAAATTGGAAGTTCACTAAACTTTCAAATTGATATCTGATTCGATTTTATTGGATTTCTGGGTAGGTATTCATAAAAGTGATATTAATGCTTCTATTATTCTTTATTAGTTAGTTCACTATCAAAACATTTAAAAATTTAATGGGGCGCAGTCAAATATCCGAATTGTATTAGATTCTGATGATTGTTAACAAGCAGTTGCTTTCTCTTGGGTATACTCTGTAAGAATAATAAAATTTTAGTATAATATTCAGTTATTTTTTGATTTTACTATTACGTTCGTTTGGATTCTGACAATTATGAACTTCAAGAGCACAAGAACTGCCAAATTCTTGATGTTCGCCTTTGGCATTTTTCCCACAAACTGGTAAATATATAGCTGGGCATGCTTTGAGGCAAGGATCAGGACCATCAGCTTCAACGTACATGAGTACGAATGCTATTAGATTAACGTTAATTTAGTTCACAAAAACAATAATTATATATTAAGCAATTTCGTTATAATACCACTGATGAGGAGTGAGGCAATGATGAGTTTCATCTTGTTGCTTTGACGTTGCTTTGAAGAGTAATTGATAGATTGAATTAGCAACTGGATTTTATACTCATGATCAAGGTTAATTACACAAAATATTCACAGTAAACTATTCACAGGTTCTTGGAGATGATGTGAATAGAGATAGAACAATATTTACATGTTATAAGTAAGCATACAATGTTTGCGATTAATAAATATTGATATAACACTGAGACAAGAATATTAATATTAGTTTGGCGAGTTAATTTTGACTATGACTCAGGGGGTACCTTATTAACCAGTTAAAAAAGTTGTTTGTAAATAGACTTAATCTATAGATAAATTATTCCTAAATTGCAAGTCGATAGATGGAATATTTAAGCAGTGTTTTCCGTTTTCCGAACTCTAAACACGTTTTTCGCGCCACATCGTTTGTCGATTTTGCGAACACGATTGAGAGAATTTTACTGAATTAATTTGACTGAATTTGGTCCATTTAATGGCCAGATAATTAAAGTCTCTTGAATTTAACATCAATTGATTTTTGAAATTGTTTGTACACTTATTTTCCGATTTTAAAATCGAATTTTAATTCGAAGAATGTATTTTTAGTTTAAACATTCAATTATAACTTGTTATTGAAAATACTCGACATGCAGAAACAACATCTGACTTTGTTTTCGTAAACGAACAAGTAAAATAATAATATTATCATAAAAAGATGCTGATTGTCCAGGTGGAGATTTGCAATTCGTTAATTACGTAACATATTAATTACGTGACATTGAACTGATGTGATATATATGTAGAAGAATTACATTACTAACAAGGAGAGTGTTCCAATTGTCAAACACCAAATTGAATAAAACTTTTTGTACGTGTAGTACATATATAGAAATAATTTGTGTTAACGGGATTTTATGCCGTTTTGAGCCGT
>JAODAC010026332.1:0-16558 GCA_027575185.1 Mimaenictus wilsoni
TTCAGTCCCCTTTATTGCACACTTCAAACTCCGAAATGTTTGTTTACGATGTGTGATTATGGGATTTATGACTTAAGCTAGTTTCGGACTTATTGGCTAGACCGACTATGGCTGGATGGCCTACTGGATGGGTCCAGTGTGTTCACCGTGCTATCGCCAAAAGGTCGCCACTCAGTACACGTCCCCTTTCTCTTCCATCGCAAATACACCTCTGATCGGAACCCGGCGCGTTCACCGCGTCATCGACCAGGGCCGCCGTTGGTTCGCGACAAATAGCCTGTCTTCCATATGTTGTAACAAGCATATTGTTTACTTGTAAGTAATACTCGATTTTCTCATTAAAGTTACTTTTTAGGCTTTTTTACTTATGAACGTTATGTAAAAAGTAAAGGTTACGATAGCAGCGCTTGCGCGTGCCGGAGTCAGAATGCCGGGGTCAGTTGAACGCTAGAAAATTGCTTGGAGTCGTTGCGCGTCAGGATTCACTTTCATGTGAAGTAATCCGAATCACCAGTTGGGTTATCGGGTATCTCCATGGCGCAGTTCGTAGCGCAATGGACTAGTATTTCAGAGGTTGTCGTTGCGATCCCTGTTGGAAGCTTCGAATTTTCTCTTTCCTCGTTAAATTTCAGTTACTTTTGAAATTTTGTTGTACTAATATACATGCTCTTCTTTGATGTCAATGTTTGCTAGTCCAGAGTACTTCAAACATAGTATGATAGAAGTTATGTGAATAAGTTAGAAAATCCTTTGCAACACGCTATCAGATTTAACAAAATTAGAGCTGGGTTGGCCCCAAAAGTCTCCTACTGTAACCTGGATTTTATCAAATCCAAGTACATATTTTCCTACGCTACCAGATCCAATAGTTGAGATCTATCGACTCAGGTTTGCGATCTTGGATCAGCTAAATAAATGGCATCTCCCTATGAAAATCTGAATGCTTCGAATGAAAATTCGAAAGATAGTCATCCGTACGTATCTGGGACTCAGTGTAGGTTCTAAGAATTTTATAGGTAAAAAGTATTCTATGTTGAATATGAAATGCAAATTGGCTGCTATTGTCAGAAGTGTTGTCTTGTGCCACAGAGACACACCTGTAGATATAAAGAGTAGGAGTATGATTAGATTTCCACAATAATTTGCAAATTTCAATATGTGCTAGAATATTCCTCATTTTCTTCTTCCACCTAACCCTCGGGTGACAAAATATCTTTACCAAGGAAGTTGCGCCTTAAACCATTTGCAGTCTAGTCAAAAACAGTGTCAACTACTACGGTGCTCTCGTTCAGACTTGGTTTGCAAGAATGCTGTCCCTCTTGTATTTTTCTTCCAATACCTTATTCCACCGGATCTTATTTTTATTTTATTTTTCGTGGAGGAAAATTGTTGTATGCTCCCCCTTTGTTGAACTAACGATATGATAGTATAAACTAATGTCTATATGTCTTAAAGGGGCTCCACTTTCTGTGACTTTGGTCAAATTTGCTCCAAAGAGACAGGGTTACATATCTTTGGGAGTTCTATGAAATAGCAGTCGCCTAGGGTAATGCGGATCCACTTTGAGAACCTTTGATCTCTATACTCACAGAACAGGTAGTTCACGTTCTACTAATACAAGTTTTTATTAGTAGAAATATAAATTTTTATATTAGTAGAATGTGAACTACTCGTTTGGTAGATACTTAGTCTATTTTTGTCCAATGAAATTGTCCCTTTCTTTGTTCCATACCCACCGATACCCACAGGGTGCTACCCCATTGTCTTACGTCAATTGTTCTATAACACTGACTAGAAGTAGGAAATAGGTCGGATTTCACGTAGTACCGATGACTTTGCTTTCTGATAACCTATACTGTGACTTTTCAACAACAGCGAAAAATGGAATTATTTATTTATAGCAAGTTTGGTCATATTGATATGAATAACCTATATAAGATGCATCAATCCCGTAAATTGCCACAGTTTTGATTTATAAGTTGTGATTTAGAACCTTGTGCAGAAGTGTCAATAATGATTTGGTTAATACTGTCTTTCCTTCTAATTCTTTTAGTACTTTTCATCGTCAGTCTTGAACTTAAACGAAATTATGGGAAAAATAATCGAATAGTAAATAAAATTCCAGGTCCTAAATCTCTTCCAATTTTGGGCAATATTGAATTATTTCTGGATCCTGGTAAGGATCCAACATATTAAATTAATAAGAATTCATAATATTAATATTAAATTTGTAGTATCATTATTTTATAAACAAAATCAGTGGACAGCCAAATATTATCCAATTTATAAACTGTGGGTGACTAGTGTCTTATACTCGATTCAGTTAATGGCACCAGAAGATATGCAGGTACAGTAAAATATCATTTCATATTCTGGGAATTAAACTTATGTCTAATTTAGATCGTGCTATCAAATCCTGTACACAATCGAAAAAGTATTCTTTATGATACATTACACGAATGGCTTGGTGAAGGACTTGTGAGAAGTCATTCGGATAAGTGGCAATATCGCAGAAAGCTCCTCACTCCGACGTTTCATTTTAATATTTTGAAACGTTTTATCGGAGTCTTCAACAGACATGCTATTGAAATTGTTGAAGATTTCAAGAACGATGATGCCAAAGACATTGATATTATTCAGCATATATCCAAGTCGGAATTATATACACTTACTGGTAACAATGTCTAGAAGATATACCAGCATTTAGTAATTTTACTTCTTTCAGAGACGGCAATGGGAATTAATTTGAATAATTCTACATCTGAGAAGAGATATCGTCACGCAGTCCACAGGTCAGTATTTGTTGAAAGACAAGTTTCTGGATAGCGTTATTACTTTCTTTTCTGCTTAGAATTGGAGCCATTATTGTATATCGCGTGCTACGTCCTTGGTTGAACTTCGGACTATTAAAATATTTGACATATCAATTCTATGAAGAGAGATTCCTCCTAAAATATCTAAAGAGCTTTACAAAAAACGTTATAGCGGAGCGCAAAACAAAATTTCAAGACAGTAATATTACAAGTGCTCAAACCGGTCCAGATGAAGATGATATATGCATTGGAAAAAAACGGAACCAACTCGCTATGTTAGACCTTCTCCTATCCGCGAAAACACGTGGTGAAATCACCGATGAAGGTATCCTCGAAGAAGTGGACACCTTCATGTTTGGAGGACATGATACTGTCTCTGTATCCCTACAATATACGCTGATGTTGCTTGCTAATCACAGTGATGTCCAAAAGAAACTCTACGAAGAAGTAATGTCCATTTTTGGGGATCGTGAACCAACATATGAAGATGTGAATGCTTTGACCTACATGGAAATGGTAATTAAGGAATCACTCAGGTTGTATCCTAGTGTTCCGTTTATTTCCCGTGTAGCCGGAGAGGACTTTGTAACGCTTTCGGGTCATACTGTACCCGCGGGTAGTACACTCGTCCTAACTATTTTTGATACTCATCGGTTGAAGCATATCTATCCAGAACCGGAGAAATTTATTCCGGAACGTTTTAATGTGGAAAATTCAAAGAATAGACATCCGTACGCCTATCTTGCGTTCAGTGCTGGGCCTAGAAATTGTATTGGCCGAAAGTACGTCATGTTGAATATGAAGTGTAAATTGGCTGCTATTGTGAAGAACTTTGTTTTATTACCAATAAGCAAACCTGAAGATATCATCTTGACGGCTGATATAATTCTTAGACCAAAGGATAAAGTAAAAGTTGAATTTAAACGACGATATTAACCTATGCAGGCTTTAACTTATGAAGAAAAGACGGTGCAATTAGGTAAGAAAATATCAATTGATCGGTACAGTACAGATGAAGTACTTTTATCACCCATACATTTGCGATTTATAAAAATTCCTTTGGGTTTGGTAGTACAAATACCCGAATTGTTTGTTAACGTGACTTAATATTAAAGAAATAGTAGTAACAACTCAAGGCCTGTTTTTTGTTTCCTGTAAAGAACTTACGAGCGCTTCAGTATCTTTAAGCCGACTAATGCAAGTCCAAAGTCCAAGCCTTCTCCTTTTTCAGGACTAATGTGGAGCGCGAGATCTTATATAGAGTGATTCCAGGGTTTGAAACTGGAACTTTTATCTTTGACGTGGTTCAGACTAAAGAGCTGGCGTAGCCTGGCCTTTGATATCCAGCGGGTCGCTACCACCCTCGCTGGATATCGAAATGTCTAAAAAACCCTTTTCGTAATTGCTGCAAAACCACAACGCTGTAAAATGTAAAGCTGTAAACATTTTGTGCCCCTAGCGTACAGGGTGTTTTTGATAACGCGTACAGGAAAGCATGTAACTTCTGCCGAGAGTCGTATATGGTGAAACGGCGACAAAGCGGTAAACCTATTGTTGTCTAATCCATTGTTGTGCACGTCTGGAGGGTTTTATGGGTTTACGATCTGATCGAATTCTACCTGATTTTGTGAATTATATGCCAATGTTGAATATTTGAGAATTAAACTGGAATTACATTTATAAATTTATAAACTTATTAAACTTATAAACAAATTCTTTGACGCTGTCACCTCGTGTGGCTAGTCGGTTTGAGTCTCGTATGTGTATACGTGTGAGATTTTGAGGGTATATGAATACCTGGCGTTGATTTATGAATAAATGGTAATAATGAATCCATAAAAGACATTTGCCTAATCAATATCAGATATTTAACCTGTATTATTACAATCAATGACACGTAGTAGCCCGTAGTAGCCTGCTTTAGGCAGATAATCCACTGTACACCATCGCATGCGTCGCTTCTGCGTTTCAGGTGCTTAATTTATGCAGTGCTCTTTCTTTCGGAACATTTTAGTTTAGGTTTGGGTCACCCTCTGCAAGCACTTAATATTTCGAAAATTTTACGATGTTATATTGCCTCTGGTACTTATCACAACAATGGGAATATGGCCTTTTTGAGTGCTATTGTCCTCGTTAGTTAGACATTTCAAATGGCACTCTTATTAATTGCCGCAAACTTCATTAGGAATATGCCCAGTTTCGCCATGGTGAATATTTGTATTATTGATTTTACCCGTAGTTTAAGAAGGTTATCTTTAATATGTTCAACAGAACAAAAACATACTGAAATAATATACACTTCAATCCGATACCATATTAATACATTTATATGCACAATATTATGGATAAGAATTAGTCACAACAAAAACATTGGACTGTGTCAACATAGTATAATGAAGAAAACATGCATACATTTTAAAACTGGGGACGCGTCACTGATAAAATGCGATAAACCAAATACTTTAAATTTTCAAAGCTGAGATAAAATGCATTAATTGATAAGATTTTACTGAATTGGAAATAAATACCACTTCTGTCGGATTCATGTCCAACGTCATCGTAACCATGCTTTGGATATTAATATTTCCTGCCGCTTGCCTTCTACTTGGAGTATTTATATGCATCGAATTTAAAAACTACTTTAGCAAAGATATACGAAAAGTAAACAAACTTCCTGGACCTAAGACCGTGCCACTTTTGGGTAACGTCTTTGATGTGATTGATAGTCCGGGTAAGTATTACTTGTATAATGTACCACTGATGTATATGAACTAACATTTTGTTAAATTTTAGATAATTTCTTTAGAACGTTAAGAAAATGGTCGAAAGAATATTATCCGGTGTACAAAGTCTGGGTAACCAATGCATATTTTGCAATAAGTATGTGTGCACCCGAGGATATGCAGGTAAGTTTCTCCTACAATTAAAATCAATTAAATTTCATAGAAATTGAAATACATTAATTTCTAGACCATATTATCGAATCCTAATCACAACCACAAAAGTAGGATATACGAAGTATTGCATGATTGGCTTCGTGAAGGTCTTCTGACAAGTAATCTGGAGAAATGGCGGCAAAGGAGGAAGATTTTGACACCTACCTTCCACTTTAATATCCTAAAGAGCTTTATTCAGATATTTAATAAACACGCCGAGGAATGCGTTGGTGATTTTAGAAATGATCCTGCTAAAGAAGTAGAAATCCTGCCACATATTTCAAAATCAGCGTTATATACAATTGCTGGTAAGGGCTTGAAGAGACTTGTAATTTTTACAGAGTCTGCTATAATGTACTTTGTGCTAATTTGAAGTATATTTGTTATGAAATATATTGCAGAAACAGCCATGGGAATTAATCTAACGAATTCAAGATCTGAGAAGAAATATCGTAATTATGTCCGTAGGTATGTTCCTAAAGGATTCAAATTCGGTAATTTTAAATTAGCCTCTCTATTACAGAATCGGAGAAATTGCAACATATCGTATTTTGCACCCTTGGACATATTTCCGTGCTACATATTTATTTACTTCCCACTTCTATGCTGAGAGATACCTACTGAGTTACCTTCAAAAATTCACTAAAAATGTGGTGGATGATCGTAGGAAAGTCTTTCAGGAAAGTGATTTGCTCCGCACACAAGCCGGAGAAGATGAAGACCACGATATTTACCTTAGAAAGAAGAAGAAGCAACTTGCAATGTTGGATCTTTTATTCTCAGCGAAAAACCGTGGTGAAATAACTGATGATGGAGTCCTTGAAGAAGTGGACACTTTTATGTTTGAAGGACATGATACTGTCTCCATGTCTCTTCAGTTTACTTTAATGCTACTTGCAAATAACGGGGACGTGCAACAGAAAGTCTACGAAGAGGTAACCACCATATTAGATACAAATCGGACACCTACCTATGATGATATTAACGAGATGACCTACTTGGAGATGGTTATTAAAGAATCGCTCAGGCTTTATCCTAGTGTCCCATTGATCTCCCGAGTGAGTGGCGACGAATTCATCTGTTCGTCAGGGTATAAGATACCGAAGGGATGTATCCTCATATTGAATATATTCGATACACATCGCTTGGAACACCTCTACCCCGAACCGGACAAATTCATTCCGGAACGTTTTACTTTGGAGAATTCTAAAGACAGACATCCCTATGCCTACTTGGCATTCAGTGCCGGATCAAGGAATTGCATTGGCAGAAAGTATGCAATGCTGAATATGAAGTGTAAGTTGGCTGCTATTGTGCAAAACTTTGTTTTACTACCAGTGGATAAGCCTGAAGATATCATTCTGATTGCTGATATAGTGCTTAGAACAAAGGATAAAATTAAAGTACAATTCAAACCACGACGTTAACTGCTGATTTTTTGTTGATGTCTTTCAAAACAAATTTCGGCGTTCGTAGACGTTCGTTTATGAATATATCTGACATAAAAAAATACGATAAAATAAATTAATTGATAACATTTATCATAATTGCATTTAAATATTTTGCTGACTAATATATTATATTTGCCCACCTGGGCAGCACAGTCGGTAGTGTTTCTGCTTACCACGCAGCAGGACGGGGTTCGAGTCCCCGGGGTGGGCACCCATTATTTCACAATTACAACTCACAAAAATCACATTAATTCACACCTTTAAAAACCACACAACAAGAAATCAACCACTCTTTAAAATCAACACCCAACATCCACAATCGCAAATGTGCGCAACACTCAATACACATGATACAACTCACAATAATAACATGTAATACAAATATAAATCCAGGCTGAAGGACCAATGTTAGTTAGTCAGAAAATGGAGATGTGGACGATATGTATTATTACTGCATTGCTTCCAGCATTATCGTTTATTGCTATAGAAATTAGACATTACTTCAGTGAAAGATTTCAAGGTGCAGCCAAACTACCTGGTCCTAAACCACTACCAATGTTGGGAAACACGTTTGACATCCTTGATACTCCAGGTAAAAAGAATCTCAGATAAATCACGTCTGGAAGATTAACATCTAAAATTTTAGTAAATTACTTCAAATAATTGAGAAAATGGTCTAAGTAATAACCATTATATGCCCTTTGGGTTAGTAAGGTCAATTATGGTGGTCAAATTTACGCACTACGAAGATATGCAGGTTATTACTTTATATTACATTTCACAATAAAATTAATCTAAAGAATGTCGAAGTAAAGAAATACATTATCATTTATAGACTGTCTTATCGAACCCAATTCATAATGAAAAAAGTCTAATTTACGAATTTTTACATGAGTGGCTTGGTCAAGGACTGCTTACAAGTGGTTCCGATAAATGGCAACGCAGAAGAAAAATATTGACGCCAACTTTTCACTTTAATATTTTGAAGCGGTTTACTGGTATTTTTAATAAACATGCTGGAGAATGTGTTTATGACTTCAGGAATGATCCTGCTAAACAAATTGAAATTCTTCCTCATATTTCGAAGTCAGCACTTCATACAATTGCGGGTAAGTACTCGATATTTTCTCAGGCGAACAATGATTTTAATGTAAGTGATTTGGCATTGTTATGTCTCCCTGTAATATTGCCAACACTGTAATAAGTTGCTCCACTCAAGGAGCGTCGTTAAAGAGTTTGTTTGCTAAAAAGTACGGCGCAAAATTTTGTGTTTTGCCCTTTTCCTCCCTGACTTAATAACAGCTTTTTAAATCAATTTAAAAATTATATAATACAATTATATATGGAGTTATAATAAATAGCTGTATATATTTTAGGAACTGCAATGGGCATTAATTTAAGCGATTCCGCATCTGAGAAGAAATATCGTAGTTCTACATATAGATATGACTACTTAAGAATTTAATTTTAAAGTAATAACAACTGTTTCTCTTCTTAGAATAGGCGAAATTGTAGTAGAGTTTTACATCCCTGGTTATACTTCCGAGCATTCAATTACCTCACATATTTCTTCTACGAAGAACGCTTCCTGCTAAAATATCTACAAATCTTCACTACACTGGTAGTTCAGGAACGTGAGAAGATCTTCCAAATGAAAGGCGTACCCAGATCTGAAACTGGGGAACAAGACGATCTGTATGCTGGTAAGAAACGGAAACAATTGGCCATGTTGGATCTACTTCTCTCAGCTAAGAATCGTGGCGAAATAACAGATGCAGGCATTCTTGAAGAAGTGGACACATTTATGTTTGGAGGACTGACACCGTCTCTATGTCTCTTCAAAAACACTAATGTTACTTGCTAATCACAGTGATATCCAGCAGAAACTATTCGAAGAAGCTACATCAATTTTGGATGATAATAGGGAGCCAACCTACGATGATCTAAACAAGATGGCTTATATGGAGATGGTTATCAAAGAATCACTTAGATTATATCCAAGCGTTCCCGCAATCTTTCGTATATCTGGCGAAGCATTCACGTCATCTAGTGGTTACCAGATACCAAAGGATAGTATTCTGGTTTTGAATATTTTCGATACTCATCGCTTGGAACATATCGGAATCGGATAAATTTATTCCAGAACGCTTTAGTGAGGAGAACTCCAGAAATAGGCATCCCTATGCATTTTTAGCATTCAGTGCAGGTTCTAGGAATTGTATTGGTAGGAAATGTGCTATGTTAAATATGAAGTGCAAACTAGCTGCCGTTTTGAAGAGTTTTGTTCTATTACCTGTTAATAAGCCGGAAGATATCTCTCTGAGTCTTGATTTGGTTTTGCGGACTAAGAACAAAATTCGTATTGTGTTTAAATGTCGTAAATAAATTTAAAATAAATATGAAACAATACGTTGTTTTTCATTATTTCCAATATAAAGATTTATGTTGTAGCAATTTTGGTTAGTAGTAATTTGACTATTAAATGTAATTTTTAGAACCAAGCGCAGTGTACGCACCTGGTCCGACATGTTGTAAAGCGGTTAGCAGAACCAAGTTAACTAAGCTACTATATGGTCATTGTAATATTGAGAAAGGTCGCTACATATATCGGCGGAGTCCAGTTCAAGATCTTCGGCACAGTTACTTTTACGGTCGGAGAGGACAATAAGGAACACATTTTTATACACTACAAGATCCTTGTAACCATGTCTTTTTAGCGTGCAATAATATGGTCCTGCTGAAAACAACCACAAATATATCATAGAGGAGGTGGAAGTGGAGGAGTTTTGAGTTGGTTGGTTAAAAGTAACTTCTGGAACCAAGCGCAGTGTAGGCGCCTGGTCCGACATGTTGTAAAGCGGTTAGCAGAACCAAGCTAACTAAGCTACTATATGGTCATTGTAATACTGAGAAAGGTCGCTACATATATCGGCGGAGTCCAGTCCAAGATCTTCGGCACAGTTACTTTTACGGTCGGAGAGGACAATAAGGAACATATTTTTATTCGCTACAAGATCCTTATAACCACGTCTTTTTAGCGTACAATAATATGCTCCTGCTGAAAACAACTACAAATGTATCATGATACTTGACATGCTAGTGCTAGAATCAAGTCGGGTAGCGATATATGCAGCGTGGTGCTCGCGCCCGGTCCGACAAGGTGTAAAGCTGTTAGAAAGAGAAGCTTCTCTAAGTCCAGTAGACATATGCAATGGTCGATGAAAGTATGTTGAAAATAGACGTCACCTATACTTGCCCAGACTATAGATCGTGGACAAATTAGATGACAGCTCTCTAACCCTTAATTTGGTATTGCGAACAAAGACCAAAATCGGGTTCAGCGTCACAGTCACAAATAAATAAAAATATCGATAAAACAATTGACAATTGTCTCAAACCTCATCATTTCTGTTCTTGATAAAATAACAATTAGTTGTAAGATATTCTTTAAATGTTCTTTATAGAACCAAGTGCACGCGTCCGGTCCCACAAGGTGTTAAAGTGTTAGCAGGACCAAACTATTACAACTCAAAAGCAACTATATAACTGGAATGGTTGCTCTAAAAATATTGAGAAAGTATGCTATCATCGGCGCTTGAATATAGATCCAGAATCTAGAATCCTGAAATGAATGTATATTTTAAGTTCATAGAATTAAAATAAAACATTACATTAAACATTACTTGTTTACATATTCCCCTTAGCAATAAAACGGCTGCGGTTGGTTTATAATCACCTAGACCGAGTAACCTTATGTTAACCTCTTATTTCGAAATATAATGTGTACAAAATATTCTCCTTTGATACAGTTGTCTGAGATATATTTCTTTCCTTTGATAGAAGTTTTTTCTATTTTTATGTACTTAAATATTAACAAAGTTTTTTTTCTGATAACAGTTTTATTTCAGACTCTATCGGCATCAGTTGGGTTCAGTTGTCAGTATTCTGATCTAAATTACTATTTAGAAAGATGATTTTGACGTTAATTTTTCTTTGTGCCTTACTGTTAATAGCAATTGAAATTAGGAATTACTTTAGTGAGAATAAACGAAAACTAAAACAACTACCTGGGCCTAAAACAGTTCCTCTTCTGTGAAATGTCTTTGATATTAATGACACTCCCGGTAAGTACGACTTATATAGCTGTGTCCCAGTTAATTAATTGTAATACGCTATATTTTCTTACACTATTCCAGTTAATATTTTCAAAAACAAAAAATACACCATTGGTCCAAGGAATATTACCCACTGTATACCATTTGGGAACAAGTGCATTTTGTTGAGTTCAATTAAGTGCTCCTGAAGACCTTCAGGTTTACAAAGAAGTAAGTCTCTAAGATCACACAGTATTATATATTATTTTAGACGATATTATCGAATCCAGTACATAATCGAAAAAGTAAAGTCTATGAAGAGCTTCTGACGAGCAACTCAGACAAGTGGCAACAACGTAGGAAAGTCTTCACTCCCACTTTTCACTTCAGTATTCTGAAACGTTTTGTTGGGATATTCAATAAAGATGCAGCAGAGTGTGTTGAAGACTTTAGGAAAGACCCTGCAAATGAAATTGAAATACTTCCTCATATTTCAAAGTCCGCGTTTGTTTCGATGTTTCGAACAAATGTTTCGAACAAATCTTACATACTTTTAGTCGTACATTTTGAATCTGCATAAAAACTCTCCCGGTATAAACAAATCTTATTGGCTATTCGTATAAATGAGGTTTTATGCCTCGTGTCTGGTCCTTAATCTCCAGAACTAGGTCGAGGTGAATTCCCCGCGACTTGGGTAAATTTAGGTGTTTTCACAGCCGGGTCTAGGTTCCTGCTGATGTTACATAGTGATCGGTCGCTGCCGTAAGACATTTTTTCCGCAACTTTGTATGTTTGGAATTTTCATACGTACTTTCCCTCGCCTATTTTTGTTTATGTTAATAATGTGAGTCATTGATTATGTATCACAAATGCTAAATAAAAAAGAATGTTGCAATAGGACTTTAAAATTAAAATTATAATTATCTGGATATTTCATAAAAACGTTATCACGAAATGTCATTCCAAGATGACCTATTGCCCGACATTATCACTATCATCTTTATTGCACTATATATATGTATATTTAAACTTGCAACCTCATATTTAGGCAATTTTGTCTCTCGAGCTTCAAACCAGGCAAAACATGATTTACTTGTTAATTCTCCTCATCCCAATACTTCTTGGGTTGTTACTAATTGCATTGGAAATCAGAAATAGTATTAGTGCAGATATTCGAAAATTAAACAAACTTCCCGGACCAAAAACGTTACCAATTTTGGGGAGCGTCCTTGAGATGCTTGATAGTCCTGGTGGGTACAAATAAAATTGTTCTTCTTTATTTTTCTCAACATTCTTCCTTAGATAATTTCTTTAAGAAACTGAGACGATGGTCGAAACAATATTATCCAATGTACAAATTGTGGGCAATGAATGCCTATACTGCTGTACATATGTGTGCACCGGAAGATTTACAAGTTAGTTATAAAAATTATATAAACTAAGTTCTAAATAAGTTATAAAATTATGTTTTAGACCGTGTTATCTAATCCTGTACATAATGATAAAAGTAAAGTCTACGAATTGTTTGAACGTTGGTTGGGTGAAGGCCTCCTTACAAGTAATTCTACAAAGTGGCAACAAAGAAGGAAAATTCTTACACCTACCTTCCACTTCAATATCCTGAAGCGTTTTACAGGAATCTTTAACAGGCATGCAGCTCTGTGTGTTGATGACTTTAAGAATGATCCTGCTAAGGAAATTGAAATTCTTCCTCATATTTCAAAGTCTGCATTGTATACCATTGCTGGTAAATATAATTGGCCGTGATGTAACAGCAAAGAATGAATTAGTGTCATTTCAGAAAGTGCAATGGGTATCAATTTAACAAATTCATCATCTGAACAGAAATATCGAACTTCGATCTATAGGTAACTTTGAAACAGAGGTGGTCCTAATATCGGGGTTTTAATGCTTTGCAGATTTTTTTACATGAAACTTACAAGCATAGAAAATAAATGAGGAACTCAAACAGTTTTATCTACAAGCTTAGAAATGGTCAATGTGAGATTATTTCTTGATCTAAATGTGTTTTAGCATGAAGTAACTAAAACCAATACTGACGTAGTTGTAAGTGTTTGAGTAAAACTTTCTAAAATATCCACACGGGAATTGTCAATTAACGACCGGCCTTCCGAACGAATTTCGTCGGGCTACGCGGGAAAGTCTCTATGGCGGCACACTTTCTTCCGTAACCCTTGGTGGTACCTTGCGTGTGCGCTAAAAAGCGTTAGAAGCAACAAATTGTGACTGGCAAGATGAAGCTTTCTGCCTTCTGTAATTTACAAAGTTTGCAAGAAAGTAACCTGTAAACTGCACGAAAGTACAACTGTTTTAGTTGCTCTTTCATTTCATGTATTAATTATGATTCTAACTCTCATGTGAAGCTACAAAGCCTTAAAATCCCGATATTAATTTCTAAACATCTGCGTATCTATAAGTAATTGTTTATTATAAATATGTACAATTCAGAATAGGAGAAATTGCAGTATATCGCATTTTACGTCCATGGATGTATATACGCCTGGTAAACTTCTTCACATTTATTTTCTATGAAGAATGTATTCTTTTGAAATACCTGCACAATTTCACTAAGAATGTCATAAATGAAAGGAAGAAGATTTTCAAGGAAGACGAATTAATAACGGCTCAAACTGGTGATGAAGATGGTATCCATGTTGGTAAGAAAAAGAAACAACTTGCAATGTTGGATCTCCTCCTCTCCGCTAAAAATCGTGGAGAAATCACCGACGAGGGTATTCTCGAAGAAGTTGATACGTTTATGTTTGAAGGACATGACACCGTCTCTATGTCTCTTCAGTTTACCTTGATGTTACTTGCTAATCATACTGATATTCAAGAGAAACTCTATGAAGAAGTGTCGAGGATCTTAGATGATAACGTGGAACCGACTTACGAAGACCTTAACGAAATGACCTACATGGAGATGGTTATAAAAGAATCACTTAGATTGTATCCAAGTGTCCCATTGATTTCCAGAGTAGCTGGAGAAGAATTTACTTCCTCCTCGGGACATAAGATACCAGCGGGGGCTATTCTAATATTACATCTTTATGATACTCATCATCTTGAACATATTTATCCGGACCCGGAGAAGTTTATTCCCGAACGCTTTAGTGTAGAAAATTCAAAAAGCAGACATCCCTATGCCTATTTAGCATTCAGTGCCGGATCAAGGAATTGCATAGGCAAAAAGTTTGCCATGTTGAATATGAAGTGTAAATTGGCTGCCATTATAAAGAACTTCCTTTTGCTTCCCGTGGATAAGCCAGAAGATATTACTCTCGTTGCCGATATTGTTCTCAGGACTAAGGAAAAAGTTAGAGTACATTTTAAACCAAGGAAATAAAGTTAATAAATATGTTTTTGACATTTTCAATGAGAATTTATATCGATAAACTTAAAAATTGATATTATGTAAGCATTATATCTTGATTGATCCTTTATAAAGTCAGACATGATATAGAAATACTTCATAATCTACGTACATTAGTTTGTTCCAAGTACTCGTGACATACAGCAAATAAAATGTGGTTGCTACTCTTATTCCCGTCTGTTCTTTTTGGATTGCTACTAATTGGAATTGAACTTCGTCAACGGTTTAGTACAAATAGCCGGATAGTGAATCAACTTCCTGGACCTGATACCATACCAATCTTGGGAAACAGTCATGAATTAGCTATCGATGCGGGTTAATTTTCAATTATTGTTTAATTACCTTTTACTAATTTCAGTTTTGTGTTTAGTTGATTTATTTAAGAATGTGCGAAAATGGGCAAAGCAATATTATCCAATATATAGGTTATGGTCGACTAATGTGTATCCAGTTGTTAACTTGGTTGCGCCGGAAGACATGCAGGTATTTTTCTATCTTCTTTTATTCGTTTAATAATATGTGGAGGTGATGAGTAGATGATGGGTGATCGAGAGTTGATGATGTATACACGATTTATTACAAGGAGTTACGAAACGTTTACAAACACACAACAAAGAATAAAGTGATAATCGCGAGGTAGTAAAAGAGATGTTGTCGGTACGACAGCAGATAACTAAGCCACGAGGCTAGGAAAACAAACACAGTGCACAGTGTAGAAAAGGGTCGGTCAAAGTAGAAGAAATTGGTGAGTGAAAGAAGTACATACAATGGTTAGTTTGGGTTGGTTTAGGACGAACATTTGGTTAGTGGGAATTTTGGAAAAACACATGTTGGAAGAGAGGTATAGAAAAGTAGTTGAAGAAACACAAATGCTAAATCTACAGCATGCCAAAGTGTGGCGGGAAACACCATAAATATATTAAATGTGATAATTACGGCATTACATATGTTAAATACATTAAATACTATGTAAACAGGGTTAAATACTACGAAAAAAACGTTAAATACGAAGTTAAATATGTTAAATACTAGGATGGATGCGTTAAACAGGGTTAAATCGTGTTAAATACAAAGAGAAATGCATTCAATAATATGTCAAATGAGTTAAAAACTATATTAAATACGTCATATACATGACCGGCGGCTTGCCGCATTGTGGAGCTTGGTGCTCATTAGATCACTGCAGTTATGCAACATCAGACGTAGCTAGGCGTTGGATGGCAGGCCACTTGGTCTCCCCACTCAACAAGTGGCTGCGGCGCCGACCGTGATCTCCTGATAAAAACTCCCGATAAAAACGCGAATGAAGGTTGGGCGATTCGCTTGCAACGGTCCCCGAAAAAAACATATGCACAGAAAGTTCAGAACAAGTACCATCAGTAGCGAAACCGGATTGGGCCGGGTGAAAGTTACTATTCCCGTGCACCACTATGTGGTAGAAAAAGGTTGTTGAGTAAATAAATAAATATATACAAGAAATGCTTCCGATACCACGAAAAATGTAAGATAAGCATTAAATAATACGTTAAATGCGTTATATATGATGTTAATGCATTAAATAGAAGTTGAAGTTGAAGGGATAAAACCGACGTAAAATGCGTTAGGTATAATTTTTAAATGCGTTGCATACATTTAAATATGCATTAATTACTATGTTAAATACTACGTTAAATGCTTCGTTAAATGCGTTAAACACTACGTTAAATGCGTTAAATACTACACTAAATACGTTAAATACAACTTTAAACGTGTTAAAACTCGACGTAAAATGCGACCGACTCATATATCTGCCTTTCCCTATCAACAACCAATTTTGCTACCTGTATCCTTATTACCTTTGATGGAACCATCCCAAAATTAATGTGTGTGT